>OZ030008.1:121586969-121851969 GCA_964023405.1 Apodemus agrarius | reverse complement strand
TGCTACCCTTGGCTTGCTCAGCCTGCTCTCTTATAGAACCCAAGAATACCAGCCCAGAGATGGTATCACCCACAAGGAGCCCTCCCCCACTTGATCACTAATTGAGAAAATGCCCCATAGCTGGATCTCATGGAGGCACTTCCCCAACTGAAGCTCCTTTTCCTATGATAACTCCAGCCTGTGTCAAGTTGACACACAAAACCAGCCAGTACAAAAGTGTTTGTAAGGAGGATAAAGAGGAATTTGTGACCATAAGGGGCAGTAACCTGTAGCTTTAAGTTGGAATTTGAAATCCAAGAAAACCAGGTATCTGGGTTTTGAACCTGACACATTATTGAGCTTTTCTGTGTTCTGGCTTCTGAGTCTGAAGAATGAGAAGAATGTCATGTCAAATCAAACCAAATGGACAATGGTGACCATAGTGTAAAGGAAAGTCAGTGCTTTTAGCTTATGGTGAAAAGCCTTGCTGAGGGATACGTATCCCAGTAAAGAAGTAAGGAAATCCGTGAACCATAAGAAGCCTTAAGAAAATTCAGGGAAAGGTCAGCAATAAATACAGAGACTCTACTCTGGACTGGACTGTATCTTTGTAGACTCTACATACTGAACCATTATATGACTCTGTTTGGAGATAATTCTTTCAAGGAGTAAAATAAGATTATAGGTGGGATTTTAATTCAGAGGACTTCTTCCTTGCAGGGAGGGAGAGAGCAAAGGGGCACCCCTGGCACAGAGAATATCCAAGTATGTAGTAAAGGATAACCATTTGCAACCCCAAACTGCCATCTCTAACAGTGTGGGAAAAGATCCTGTTATATAAGTACATATCTGGGTTATTTTGTTTCAGCAGCATGTATGGAATATTTTTGTCTCAACCTGGAGAAGTCAGGAAAGGGGCCAGTGTGGCTGAAGCAGATTAAACTGGGGTGCATTGAAACGACTTTGGCTGATAGTGTGAATCCATAGCATGAACTAAGCAGGAAAATGATGGCTCTGGAATATTAGTGCAGTAAAGGACACGTGACCTCTTTGACATTTTACTACAAGTGCTTAATGTCTTTTGGTCATTGTCACCTCCTCTTTTTACTTTCATATCTTTATAGTTATTTTTTTTGGTGACCCTGTGAGTTTAACCAAGGTTGCTTACAGAAGCACAGGTTAGAGGTTATCATGCCCATTGTCTCTGCGATGTCTAACTGCACACTAGAATACACTTTCTAAAGAGGGAAAGATGGATGAGCACAGTGTGAGACCTTTCCTTGATGTTTTGGGAATTTAGTCTCTGGGTGTTAAGGATGTGACAAGTTGTCCCGAGTACAAGAGTATCTGGTGAAGAAGTACTTCATTGTACAGAGAACTCAGACACGGCTGCTGTAGCTATTAGTGATGCCACAAGGAAAATATAAGTCCAAAGATGTAGGAGCTATATATCTGATTGAAGAGACAGAGGTACATTTAGAAAGACTATTAAATAACTCTCACCCAACATCATATCAACAAAAATAAATGAAGCAGCCAGTTCAAGTGAGCATATACAGCCTGTTTGGTCTGATGGATTGGGTCTAACCTGACTGGTGTGGGTGGTATGCAGCTATCAGTGGAGCAGTGGCTATTTTTCTTATTTCCCAACCACTTTGCTAACTTGAAAGGAGTATGCTGAAAACAAATAGGAGGAACCCATGTGAGTTAATAAAAATGATTTATCCAGATGCAGTATAAATAAAAACACCTGAAGTTCTTGTCATACAGATCTTTCACTTGTTTGGTTAGAGTCACACCAAGATACTTTATATTGTTTGTGAAATTTTTAGGCAAATGGATGGAACTGGAAAATATCATCCTAAGTGAGGCAAACCAAATCACAAAAGAATACACATGAAATGCAGTCACTGATAAGTGGATATTAATTAGCCCAGAAGCTCTGAATACTTAAGACACAATTAATATATCAAATGATTCCCTAGAAGGAAGGAGAGGGTCCTGGCCCTGGAAAGGATTGATCCAGCATTGTAGGGGATTGCCAGGACAGGGAAATGGGAGGGGATGATTGGGGAATGGGTGGAGGAAAGAGGGCTTATGGAACTTATGGGAAGGGGGGAACCAGGAAAGGGGAAATCATTTGGAATGGTAACAAAGAATATAGAAAATAAAAAAAGAAAGAAAAGAAGAAAAACACACTTTAAAAGTTAGTGTATCTAGTGATACCTTATATTTAAGAAAAAAATCCTTAACATGATAAATGTATTCATTCCCCATCATAATTAAATGGTTGTAATCATAAACAAATTTAGATGGTTTGTGTCCTTAATGGAGTGACAAGGAACTGCAATTGCCCTTTCTAGAACGGTGACTTTTCTAGATAAATATTATCTATCTATTGTCTATCAATTTTTTTAAAATGGCAAATTTGTCTAATTCATATCAATTTGGGTATGACATTCATGTTTTGTTGTGTGTGTGTGATAATAGTAAATGTCTCATGTATCAGCACAAATAACTTATATGTAATTATGTCTGATTTAAATAATTTTACATACACAAAATAACAAGGTTGTAGTGCTCTTGACATTGTATCTTTGTATGTATATAGGACTATCACTTATGCTACTCCTGTGGTTTATTTTTTTACAATTTTTAAAGTTATATATAACTATATGTAACTATATATATAACTATATAAACAACTATAACTATACAGTTATAGTTATCTATATATATAGTTATATATAGATAACTATAACTATATATAAAAACTATATATAAAACTATATAGAAAAAAATATATATACTACTTGGCCAGGAAGACTCAAGTTTCCTGCCTCTGCTTCTTTAGTACTAGGATAACAGCTAAACACAACCATGCCAGCCTGGGACAGCAAAGGGAGGGGTGTGCCTTGGATGGGATTAGGAGTTGAGGTTCTCCTGCTTATACAGCAAACACCTGACAGTCTTGGACATTTCTCCAATTCCTCTTCACATGTCTAAGTCATCTCTGATCTCTATTGTAGTTGCCTGAACAGTTACTTCCTCCTGAAATGAAAGGCTCTTGCGTTCTCAGTTTACCAGGCATCACCTGGCAGAAGTTGATAGATAATACTGCAATGTGTATTATGTGCACAGCTGGAGGTCCTGAGGCATAAGGGGGTAGGAGGAATGGCAATACTGTCTATAGTTTCCATGGAGAAATGGCTGCTTCCATTTCTCTGCCTGTTTTTTTATTTTATTTTATTTTATTTATTTTATTTTATTTTATTATTTTTACTTGTTCATTTTATATCCCTCTCATGGTCCCCTCCTGCATTCTCCTCTGTCCCCCACTCCTTCTCCTCTGAGCAAGTGGAGGCCCCCTGATTCCCCCACCCTGGTATATCAAGTCTCTGCAAGACTAAGCACACCCTCTCCCACTGAGGCCTGACTCTTATCTTTTAACCTTATCTAAGTTTATTAATGAATGTCCACAAGAATTGCATTTCTTATCTGTAAAGTGAACAAAGAAAGAGACAGTTAGTTGGCAATGCCGCAAGTGCTATTGGTAAGACAAAATGAGATTACTCATTTTAAACACTTAGAAAGGAGCTTGGCATATAAGACATGAGGGAGAAGTGAATTCTATTGTCATTAATTGTGGGGAAGTTTTGTTTTTCTGTTTAAAGTAGTAGATTAGCATCTTCCAAAGGCTCACTGATATCTAGGAGATGTTTATCTCAGAAAGAATTTTAGATATGAAATTACTAATGTAATAATCTTAGCTTTGCATGAGTAGATGAACCAGAGAACTACCAGAATGGGGGTGGTGTCAAGTGGAGACTAGCTAATGCCCAATGTAGGTTTCTTTAACTATGTGGTGGCAAAGCCCTAGTTTAATTCTTAAATTTTTTTGTTTTTGTAAAGCATCCCATAATACACACAGTATAAAAAGGTGACTACAAGAGCATACTTTAAACATTTTTTTGCAATAGCATTGTGTGAATTATTTTGCATTTTAAGAACATTTTGGTAAACACTTAAAAGTAAATTTTAGGTAGGGGTGTCATATTAACCTCTAGTAGTATATGTTGTGTATCAGCCACTGTGCTAGTGGATTTACGAGCTTCCAAGACATTTACTGGATCATGGAAACACAGATGCATGATGCCATGACCACCATCCCACATACATTAAGGCAGCCATTCATGTAGTTTGTTGTTTGTCTCGTGATCCTGAGACACTCTGCTTTTTATGACAGTTTGGACCAAATGCATTTCTTCTGAGTTCTTTGTTATATCAAGACTCCAAATTCCATGATTTTCAAATCATGTGTGTATGAAAAGATTTTTTGCCTTTTATAGAAATTCCCAGAGAATTAAACCCTTTCACTTCTTTTCCAGGCTTGTATATTTTTACAATGTTCTTGCTTAGATAGATTCCCAGCCTTTGTTTCTTGGAAGTCAGAAGGTCCTGCCTTGGGGCCTTCTGGGAACAAACAAGCTCTACTCTGTTGCTAGTATCCTTCAAGTATGACCACCATTTTCTGAATGCATGGCACGTGACATTCTTTTTTTCATGTAAAAGTGTACCGTGGAGAAGTATTCAAGAAAGTAGTGCAATCTTAAGTTTGAGCTCTAACATGTCTTGGTATTGGGTAGTAATATCTCCTGAAATAGAATGTATAAAATCTGGAAGGATGAGGAAGGCTTATAAAACTCAGGATATAAAACTCTCAGTTTAAGTAAGTTCCTAAAACTTACAAGATTCACAAGACTCCCATTCCCAAAGATCTGCTAGTAGTGAATGCTGGGGAGAATGACTGAGTTTGGCTTCTGTGGGGGATGCAGCTCTCATGAGATGTCATCCATGCTCAGGTGGTCTTTTCAATGTTGCAGCTGTCTTTGAATAACCAAATTTCTAAAGGTAGCTCCTCACTCATATTTTTTTATGTAACCAGTAAACTCATTGGCTTGTTAATCTAGACTCAGGTGGAATTTTTTTGCTGGTATGTCACTGGTATCCTATCTGGGGTGAATAGATGTTTCTCTCTCCCTGGGAGGAATCACTGGTTTGTTCTCTCTTTTGCCTAATGTCTTCCAAAGACTGAAATGTGGAGATGACTCTAGGAAGAGATTTCTGTAACAAATCTATAGCAAATACCTGTCTAGAGTAGATGCTTAAGATCTATGAGTAGTATTTAGAAGTTTACAGGCTTAGATACACTTTAAACTAGGAAGCCTTCTTTGTACAAAGCAACATCTCTCTCTCTCTCTCTCTCTCTCTCTCTCTCTCTCTCTTACACTCCTCTAACTCCATTTTTTCTGCTGTATAAAATGATGTGTCTCTGTCTCTGTGCCTCATGAATACTTGGCAACAACTCTGCTTAAATGACACCCCTAGCCTTCAAATTCTCTCAGATTAATTTGTAGTTAAACTCTAGCTGTTCTCCGTATCATTGAAAATTAGTAAATGGTTTAGTGCTGTCTTTCTCATATAAAGCCCTTGACAGGAAAGGAAGTAAAATATCATAGGTCACTTAGGTGCTTATGGAAGAGGAACAATCTTTAGATAACAAAATACTGGTCCAGGAAAAAATGGAAGATACTAAATGCTGTGTACCCGTTTGATAAGTTGTGCTTGGTAATGATTCTTGTCTAAAATCTCAGTGATCCAATTAAATCACACTGTCACATTAGATCATGTATATAGCACCCATTAATTTCTCATAAGGCTGTTTTAATGTAATTGCTAAGTAAAATATTATTTTTCACATCCTAGGTCCAATTTGTACCTCATAGTTTTAAGATATGAAAGCACTAATTCAAGAATCCAATAGTGTTATACATCAGAAATGTTATGAACTATGTATATGACAATTAGGCAGGATGAGGCTGATTTAGGTATTTGAGGGATGGCCAGATGAATGTTCTTTGTGGAAAGCATTTTTAGTTAAATAACAACATATTTACTTCAGTAGAAAAAATAAAAGCATACAATGTTTTAAAATGCCATCACAAACATCTCAAATTTTCTAACCATAAACGTAGAAATTTCATGAACTATATGTAAAGAAATATTTTTTCATTGTCTTTGATCAGGAGTCATTTCACCCTAATTTTAAGTATTGAGTATATGAGAATTTATAACTTTTAAAATTGATTTGTTGAACATCACTCCTAGCCATTAAAACAATTTCAGTAAGAATTATATTCAGATGTTAAATTCAGTTGTTCTCTTTAATAATCAACTTTGAGTACTGAAAAAACTGTTTCTATTAGTGATCAGTTGCAGATAAGTGATTTGATGTTTGAAATTAAAAGAAAACATACATTTTGTCCTATTGATAGTTAAGGATATCTTTAAAGATGGACTATTAACACTACCGGGTGTTCTGACTTCACTCATTTGGAGGTTTGATACACTGAATCAGTACAGTAGAGAAATGTGAGTTCATTCAGAGCTCCGTATTTCCCCCACAGTTCTATTCCAGTATATGTCTTTGGGATGCTCTTCATTGCTCCTTACAAAAAAAATAACAATTTTAAAAATAACAAGCTCAAGACAAACAAACTCAGGCCTCATCTATAAATTGCAAGCAATGGGTAAGACCACATTTAAATTATCATTAAGCCCCTTAGCTATGCCAGTAACAAATTTTAATAAAATGAGAAAGAAGTGAAATTAAAGTTTTAATAATTATTTTATTTTATACCTTGGCCTTCTCATGTTTTCAAATAAATGAATAAAATATCCTATCCTGGTTCAGCATGGTAAGTTAGAATTTAAACTTTCTTTTATTATGCCCACACTGTTTTTGCAGACTGGTAGCAGGAACATGAATGCATCGGAGGAAATCAGGATTACAGAGTCTGTTTCTAGTATGGGTGTTCTGCATGACCAGCCTTGTTGGGGAGCACCCTATTCCCCTCGGGCACTGACACCAGGCCTTGGGGCATGTGGCTGCTACAGATGTTCTCTGTTCCCTAAGGATGTGTGAGGCATGTGCCTGCAGCAGATGACTGATGGCCAGGATTTATTTTCAATGCTTTATCTTGCATGGGATATGTTACAAAGGCAGCAAAAGAAGGGGTCCACATTTAGTGCTGTACATGTCTAACATACAAGCCAGGAGGTAGTGGCACACGCTTTTAATCCCAGCACTTGGGAGGCAGAGGCAGGTGGATTTCTGAGTTCAAGGCCAGCCTGGTCTACAGAGTGAGTTCCAGGTCAGCTAGGGCTACACAGAGAAACCCTGTCTCAAAACAACAACAACAACAACAACAACAACAACAACAACAAAACCAAACCAAACCAAACCAAAAAAAAAAAAAAACATGTCTAACATACTTTTGGATATATTATACAACCTGCTATTTTCTTTTAAATTGACAGGAGAGTAACTGCTATAGTTCAGTTGCTCATATACTATGGAGACAGTATATGGGTATGGGCTGAGTATAATGTGATATGTTTTCCTGAGTGACAGTGTGCATCTCTAGTGTATGTGACAAGCTAAAGCTTCTGTGAATATTCTCCAGATGTTAACTTCTAGGTCAGACACTTGTTGTTGTTTAACCTAGGGATAAATTACTTAAGAGCTCTAGAAGTTTATCGTCGTTTATAAATGGAAACTCTATTACAGCCAAATTCTTGGAGTAATACTGAGATAATTGAATTATCCAACATCTATAAAAAGATTATAATATCACCTTTGTACAATGAAAATGTATGATTACATGAAAAGAGAAACATCAGAGAATAATTGTGTGTTTTCTTGCTAGCAAATTATTAACACAAAGACAGGACTGATAGTATGAGAGATAAGAGATAAAGTGCTTGTAATATGCATATTGATCCTGTGCACTTCTGATTGTTTAAATGTCAAATTTCCTATCCTGCCATCTTATAGCTTCATAGTTGCTTTTTTTCTTACACCTTGATGGCATTTCTCAATATATCCTGAGTCTTTGCCTTTCTACAAAATTACCAGTCTGTGCATTCATCAAGCCTGCTTGGATACTTGCTGACTTCAAAAGACATAGAAGGCCTTGTGTTCACATAAGAGAATACATCTCAGATACTGGGATATTTCATAACAAGAAATAGGCGAATATAAGATTTAGAATTCAAAAATCATTTAAAATTCAAGCCTTTGACTATTCTAAGCAATAAAGTTCATCTGAACATCAATGGCTTCTTTTGCCTGATGCCCCTGATGCTGATTAGTGAGTGTGTCAATACGTGTTTCTTTACTTAATCTAACTCATTTAATAAGAACTTTCTGGAAATAAAACTCTATAAAAAGAAATCCCTTGGTGGAGATTTTAGGCTCTTAGGTAAGCAATTTTGCTGGCATTGGAGACTTTTATTATATCTCAAATGGCAAAGAACTGAAAAAATTGTTTGAATGAACACACTGATGAGACTGTAATAGACACTATGAAAGCAAAGCAAAGAGGGAGACTAAAGTGTTAAGATGAAAGGGATTCATTTCTCACACCCTCTTCTCTTACTGTCATTGTAAAATGTTAGAAACAAAGGACAGACATAATACTATAGTATAGGTGTTAATGAAAACAAGGAAGCTGATAGAATTTGGTCATCTAACAGCATCATTAGGAAGACACAGGAAGGTATTCTTCTAGAATTTCAGATAACATATTGTTTTAAATTGTTTGATTGATTGATTGAGAAGAGTTTCTATATCTCTCTGGCTGGACTGGACATGTTTGCTACAAATTCAGAGATCTGCCTACCTCAGCCTCCGAAATGCTCGGTTTAAAGGCATGCACCACCATGCCTGCCTTGGCAAGAAATTCTATGTTAACTACTATTTTTTATTAAGTCTTTGATAATGTGATATAATGTATTTGGATCATATTCATATTCAAATTTTGACTGAATTTAATTTTATTAATGTTATATTCTCTTCTTTCCTTTCCTCTCTTCCCTTTCCATTCCCTCCCCTCTCCTTTTCTCTTCTTCTATTTACTTTGGGGGCAGAGCCTTGGTATATAGCCCAGACTGGTGCTGAACTTGGTGATCTTCCTGCATTATTGGTATGAGTGCTTGGATCCTAGGCATGCACTGCCACATCATGCTCATTCCTATTTTCTTTTATTCTCCTTGTTTTTGGAACTTGGGAATATCTCTATCTCTATCTATCTATCTATCTATCTATCTATCTATCTATCTATCTATCTATGACATTTCATCCTGTGACTTTTGTGCAAGGCTTCTTGTTCAGGTGAAATCAAATTGTATCTTAATGCAAGGATATTTCCAAACAAATTTAAGAATCCAAAATGGTATGGAATGCATTGAAACCACGGTGATATTGAATAGTTCTTTGGAGCCAAGCTTTGGGAAAATTAGTTGATTAATGTTATAAGTTGTTTTTAAGCCGCAACTTTAAAGAAGGAATTGAGATGTAATCCTAATATAATTTTGCTTTATGTCATCAGTTTGTCCTTCCAGGCTTGTCTTTCCACCCTTCCTGGTGATAATGGGCACAGCAAGCTTTAGGGATTAACCCTGTATGGTCCACTAGTTCCTTTTGCTTCATAGACAGTGCTGGTTGTAAGAAGGATACTGGAGGTAGCAGGAAGAAAATGATGTTAGGTTTCTTATTTCCAAGATTTCAGCCCCATGGTGTGGCCATGAACTAGCTATATTTTTCACAAATGTTCACTGGTTGCACAGTGATTGGCCTATAGCTGTGTTTATGTCCTACTAACAACTATCCCCTCTGCTCATGTTTTCTAGTGTTCTTCTTGAGTTATCCTTTGCTTCCCTTGAACTTGTTGATGTATTTAGATCCTTAAAATCACAATTTTAATGTTTAAATCTTGGTTGAACCTAGGATAAAAATATTACCAGACAAGTAAAATAAATAAAATGTCGATAGGCAAGTATAACATTTAAAAAAATATAGAGAAACATACTATGGCAATGAGAATCACTTAGATGGGTATTTTATTAAAGGAAAATTTCACTAGCAAGCAAAGTTAGGCTTGATAATAACGATGCATCCCCAATTCTATTCATGAAGACTTCGTAGAGTCCTAAATCAAACAGATGTTGGTAGCAGTGTTTTAGGTTTGATAAATGACTTTCTAAGTTTAAAGCTTCCTTAGCACTTCCAGATGAAATTTTAGTTCAGAGCAGTGTTCAGACGAATAGCAAATTAGGAGGCAGCGATTTTCCATGAGCGAGTTCAACATTCTAATGAAAGTGTAGGGAACTCAGAATGTCTGTCCCAACAGCAGCACTCAGTAACAAAAATGAAAGGAAGAAACTTCAAAACTGACTTGATCTAAATTATTCAGAAACTGCCCATTATCGTCCCGGTTGGGAAATCCTAAACTATTTTTAAAGCAACATAATGTAATCTCCAAGAAAATAAGTTGACCATAAATCTTGCATGATCGAGTGGCAGTGCTGATATAAGTGAATGAAGAAAAAGCTAGCCAAAGCCAACCCAAAATCAGGCATTTCCCAAAGTGAAGAAAAACCTAAAGCTGGTAAAGCAACACATAAGAGTTTAAAGTCAATGCGAAGTAAGGAGCCAAAAAATAATTTAAGAAGCACCTGGAATATTTTCTAAGTCATTAATTAAAATAGTAAGAATTTAGAATCATTAAAAAAAAACAGGGAGTCAACAAATTTGGGTCACTGAAGATATTCTTGTTATTAAGAGAAAGTCAGCTAAAAACAACATTTTGTTTGGAAGAGTCTTTAAACCATGCAAGGGGAAAGTAGATCGCATTAATTGCCCGCACAAAACAGTAAAAATAAATCTCCTCCCATAATCAATTTTTAAAGTGCACCCAGTTCGGTGCTAGTGGCCTAAGCATGTAATTTATTATTCTACTGATCAATGTGTTGGCCCATGTGATTTCTATAATAAGCACCTGAGAGAACAACAGCTCAGTCCAGCAGCTCTTTGCCAAGCAATCGGCTGGCAACAGAAATAAATTGTGAGGCCACGGAAGACCATTGAGAACAAAGTGTGGGTTTTTTTTTTTTAATTTCTTTTCCATAAGATAAATTTTGGTTTCTTTTTTTTTGTATTGGAGGTGTTTGCATTTAAATAAAATGCAAGTAGAATCAGAAAAAAAGAGGAAAAAAAGGAAAAGAAAGCAGAACAGGGGACTTTGACAATTGTTATTAGGGTACCATTAGGAAACCTGTCTTCCAAGGAAAGGAATTACAGCTGCCATTTTACAGAGAAAGCTAACTGAAAGGGCTCACGATCTACTTTGCTAATTTCCCAGTGTCTACTGTCATTTGGAAGAAGAAAACAGACACTTGCCCACATCTGCCTGATTCTTAGTACGCAACTTATTTTCCTAATTTATTTTGGCTTTTAATAAATTAGTAAATCTCTCTTAGGTGTTTTAGACTTTCTAAAGGTTCTATCACAATTCAGTGAACATAGTGTTTTTAAAGATAAAAGATTGACTTAAAAATAATGGAAAATTATTGGTATAAGCAGGTTTTCTGTCATTAGACATCAACAGTATTTTTCAGGTAGAACTCTACAGTGCCCTTCATTTCTTAAGTTCTTGATATTCACACACAGCATAATGTTAAAACCATGACTATGGTAGAATTAAGATTTCTCTGTTTATTTTCAGTTCTATGGTGGAGTTGACTTGAAGCAAAAGAGATTACTAAGTAGGTGTGGTGGTTAACACCTGTAATCCAAACATTTTAGAGACTGGAACAGAAATATATGGAGTTCAAGGACATTCTGGGCTACTTAGGGTAATGTCTTCTGAGGGAAAAATGCACTAAACAGTAGCAAAGTTAATGAAAGAACACTAGAGGGACATTATTTTAAAAATTAATCTAATTGAAACTTTTAAAAGCAGACATTTCTCAAAGGCTTATACACTCGGAGAAATCAGACAGCAGTGTGTGAACTTCTGAATGTGTACTGGCTGGTTTTGTGTGTCAACTTGACACAAGCTGCAGTTATCAGAGGGAAAGGAGTTTCAGTTGAGAAAATGCCTCCATGAAATCCAACTGAAAGGCATTTTCTCAATTAGTGATCAAGGTGGGGAGGGCCCCTTGTGGGTGCCATCTCTGGGATGGTTGTCTTGGGTTCTATAAGAAATCAAGCTCAACAAGCCAGGGAAGCAAACCAGTAAGTAACATCCCTCCATGGCCTCTGCATCAGCTCCTTCTTCCTGACCTACTTGAGTTCCCGTCCTGACTTCCTTTTGTGATGAACAGCAATGCAGAAGTGTGAGCTGAATAAACCCTTTCCTCCCCAGCTCACTTCTTGGTCATGATGTTTGTGCAGGAATAGAAACCCTGACTAAGACAGAATGCAAATGGAAGTTCCAGTTCCAACCATTTGCCTAAGAATTTTGCATTTTCTTTGACTGGAAAATATCAACCTAAGTGAAGTAACCCAATCACAAAAGAACACACATGGAATATAATCACTGATAAGTGGATATTAACCCAGAAGCTCTGAATACCCAAGACACAATTCACATATCAACTGATTCCCAAGAAGAAGGAAGGAGAGGGCCCTGGTCCTGGAAAGGCTTGATGCAGCAATGTAGGGGATTACCAGGACAGAGAAGTGGGAGGAGTTTAATTGGGGAATGGGGCAGAGGGAAGAGGGCTTATGGGACTTAGGGAGGGGGGGAACAGGAAAAGGGGAAAGCAGTTTGAATGTAAACAAAGAATATAGAAAATAAAAAAGATAAAAAAGACAAAACCACCATTAAAGTGCTATAAGTGTGTTTAAAAAAAAAACAAAAAAAGGAAGTTCCAAAAACTAAATGTGATACTTAGTGGACAGTGAGAGAGACAGTGGAGACTCCAGCCTACCACTATAGGAGATGATCCTACAGCCAACCAGTGCACTTGTACGAGCACCCAAACCCAGTTGAGAACTGCAGCTCTACAGTGACATGGGTGTTTGTACCTTGTGGAACTCCAAGAGGGAACCAAGGACATTACTTCTAGACTTCAGACTGCCAAATCTCTGAGTGAGTAGTAGGCCTTTTTTGAAGCTGGTGATACACAGAACTCTACCACTAAGCAATGGAAACTAATAACAGTAAAAATTCTCCAGGAATTTGTTTTATTCTGACATTCTTAAAAAGTTCAAGTGAGGTGCAGGGGAGATGAGTCAGAACAAAAATCAGTTGTCATTAAATTGACTAGGGATTGTATCCCCTAAACTCATGTAAAGGCTATGTGTGCATGTTTACTCACCTTTAATTCTAGCCTTGGTGGGAAAGACAGGTCTATCCAGAGCTAGGTTGTTAAGGGGACTAGTCCTGCAGGTGAAGACCTTGGCTTAAATAAGGTGGAGAAGCAATCCAGGAAGATTTCTGATATCAGCCTTAGATCTCCATTTTCAAGTCACACACACACACACACACACACACACACACACACTCAGACAAACATTCATATACACATTAAAAAAGAAAAATGTTTTAAGGTTCAGATGACTGAAAAGTAAAATTATATTTTGCTTGCACATAAAATTTGAACTTTGGGGAATACACTACAGGGAGATTGAGTTACAGTGATTGATAGAGCTAGCTTCAGTGTGGGCAGAGGACACTTCAGGAAGCATTAATCCCAATGATATTTGCAAGATGATGGATGAGACTTATCCAGCAGTTATGATTCATTAAAAAGCTACATGGGACATTTTCATCGCTCCCGTTAGACAATGACTTAGCATAGTACTGTTCAGAAGACCTAAAGCAAAAAAGATATTCTGAGCACCTCTGGAAGGATGTGGGAAACCAACTAGAATGAAATGATCCAGGGAGGGAAAAAGTTATCTCACATAATAATATGCAGAATTATAACTACTACCAAGAAATATATGAGTAAGAGACAAGGTCACCAGTGACCATGAGCAGCAGGACAGTATATTTTATTATAAAGTACATTTTAAAAGCTGTCCTTAATATCGTAAATCAAATAATGAGCTTACAGAAATTAAAATAGAAAAGACCACAGAGTAGGTGTGTGGGGAACAATTTCAGAATCTAGTTAGTGAGAAATGCTTTGAAGTTTCTTTTTCTGGGATCTCTATACATATCTAGAAGTTAAAACAACACTTCGTATGCCTCTTCATTCCTTCCCTCTCTATGCTCTAGGGAGAATATGAGAGTTATCACCTGCTAAAACTAGGATAACATGTTGGATGTGTCTGACTCTACTTTTCCTTATAACCCACAAGACTCTGATAGAGAAAAGAGCCTGGCTTTTCTTCTATATGTGACTGTCAGTTTTTCTTCTGAGTTTCAGTCTGAAGCATCAAACCCCTTCCAAAAATATAAGCTATCAACTGTATCTTAGCCCTTTTGCCTTTGAGTAATAAAGATGAAATTTTACTCCTGACTGTTTTGACTTATTTTAAAATTCATTTTTATTTATTTATGTGTGAGCGCATGTGTCATGGCATGTATGTGGAAGTCCCAGGACAACTTAGAATTCTCCTTTCCACTACATGGGTCTGTAAGCTGGAACCCCAGTCCTCAGGCTTGGTTGGAAGTGGCTTTATCCATTGAGTCACGGTGCTGGCCTGATTGCGCTGTATCTCCTTACAGTGTTGAAGAAAATGTTTACTCATACCTTCAACATCCTATCTTCAAGTAACCAGCTGTTTAAGGTATGATTTATTAACACACACACACACACACACACACACACACACACACACACACACCCCAAATTCATTATCTCAGAAAATAACCAAAAATGTAGTAGTTTGAATGAAATGTCCTTCATGAGTCTCAGACATTTGAATTTATGGTCCCCATTGTTGACACTGTATAAGGAGGCTGTGGAGGTCTGGCCTTCCTGTAAGAATGTGTCAGTGAGGTGAAGCTTTGAGGTTTCAAAAGCCATATTACCTTTCCCCATTAGCTCTTTTTGTTCTGGTTGAGGATTGAGATGGGAGATGTCAGTTTCCAGCTCCAGCCACCATGGCTGACACCTGGTATCACTACCATCATGGATTCCAACCCCCTAAATATAAAACATACTCTTTTTTCTCCCCTACAAGTGGTCTTGGCCATGCTGATTGATCACAGCAATAGAAGAGTAACTAATACACAAAGGGATATATGTGTTTTTCTGCAAGCATTGCTCCATTTTGGTTGGATACAATTGAAATGAAAGCTGATGTGAAATCACATAGAAAAGTGAGGGAGAAAGAAAACAACGAAAAAAGCAAAAATTATAATTAGACTGTTAAATAGATTCACAAAAAATATTTACAGCTCATCACTTTCTCTTTTGCCATCTCCAGTACAGAGAAGTGAGCTATGGAATTCTTGAGCACAGCACAGCACACAGGGGAGAAAATGCTTACTGTTGCTGATAAAACAAATTACCACAATTTAGCATTTTCAAGCACTATAAATTTATTAAGTTGCAGTTTGGGGGGTCAGAAATCTCAAATAATTTGCAGAGTTGCATTCCTGCTGGAGACTCTGGGGGTGAATCCATCTCCATGATGCCCCAGCTTCTACAGGCCTTGATTCTTAGCCATAACCCAATGGTTGAGTGTCACAGTACTTAGTGTCATGGATTTCTTAGCAAGTACAATGTGATAGTCTTTATCCAAACTCTGTCTACAGATAAGCATATGTATTCGAACTTTAGCAATTTGTGATTAGAACTGAATAATGTATTGTTGAGGCCTTATCTTGATTACACTATGCAATTTTTTATCCAATTTTTTTTTGTAGTTTACTGAGTTTTCTGAAGTTATTTTCAACTACTGGCATGAAAGTTAGCAATCTCATTAGCAGCTTCATATTTTATAAAATAATTTAGTATCAAGAGAGTATTTGCCAGATGGTAATAGATATAGATATTCTGATGTATTTGAGTAAAAATTTCTTTATATTTTAAGCAGGTTATTTTTCTCTCTGTGGGATTCTAGTCATAATTTTCAAGTAAGGATGATTATTGCAGTCTCATATAATAGATTAAATTATAAAAATACCCTTCAGAATATCTTGAAATGTATCTCTAGAAACATTTAAATATTCTCAGACAGACTCCCACCACATACACACATATACTTACATATATACTCAAAGAGTAAAGAGAACCTTGTTTTAACATTTATTATACTATATGGTATAAAACTTGGCTTGAAAGTAAAGCATTTGTGATAATTTTTATTAAATATATATTTTTATATACTTACAAATGTATGCAATTATTATATAATATAGAACATGGAAAGAGAAGTACTTGCTATCAAATTATAATTGAAACTATCATTTGAGAAATATTTATTGACTCATATACTCTCTCCAAAATGCTCAGAAGAAATCACTCTGCATGATTACCAGTGAAGAATCTATTTTATGGTCTTCATTCTATTGATGAGTTCATAGGGAGATGACATTATACACATTCAACACTTGCTTTGGGAAATAACTATTCAAAGGATTCTTTGCTCTGTCCACAGACAATAGAAATCGAGAACAATAATATATGTATTACTTTCATAATTATAGCAAAATCTGGGACGAAAAGCATCTCTTCCCACCCCCCAAAAATCAATAATCAATCAATCAATCAATCAATCATCAATCAATTGCAAATACCTGGCTGTAACAAACTGGAGATAATATTTCAAAATGTAAGAGAATTTATGTTTGAAAACTCATATGACAGAGTGTTTAAAATCCATTACTGTTAGTCAGGAATTGTGGCACATGCTCACCCACGGTGCTCTGGAGACTGAGGGTGACTCTCAAGAGTTTGAAGCCTACCTAGGTTGTATAGGGACACCTTGGCTTTACAAAACCAACCCCTGAAACATTCTATTTAAAACTAACAAAGATAAAGTCCTAAATCAACACACAAATAACCAAATAAAACAATTTTTTTCTGTATACAGACAATGATTTCTCAGGAATTATTTCTCAGAGGAGTGTACGAAAGCTACTTTTAAGTTAGTGTGGAACTTTAAAAACTCACAGTATCAATATGATGAAACACCAGAAATATTTGGCTTAAGAAAACCAAGGTGTTTTCAGACATAACTGTTGCATTTACAGGGAGAAGAAGCACAAGACAGATAGATGCAATGGGAAAAGTGAGGCTCCAGGTTAGTTGGCACTCTCAATATGTATTATAGTGTAGCACAATTAGACCAGCCTAACACTTAGGGATCCAAATGCATGTATTATTACAGCCAGTTGTTCTTCAGGAGGCAGAAGGAAGACTAACAACTAAGGCAAGATTTGAGACAACACTGATTCTTTCAACCACAGGGACTACAAGTTCTGCCCATATTGAAGGATGCAGAGAAACAGACTTCCCCTTCTTGATAGATGAGCAGTATGAGAAGGGATATGGGGAGAGATAGTGCTAAAGTTGTCTTTGGAAAATGCAAACCTGATACAGTCTGTTAAAAGGAGCTTTCACCTAGTCTATGCACAAATACGCATTTTGGTATTAAAAGTCCCATGACTGATATGTGAGCTTGGTTGGCTCAGATAACTTTCACATAATATTGACTATTATATATTAAAAGAAGGTGACTTTTATTTCTGAGAGTCTTTGTTTCTGTCAAAGCTCTTTAGATTGTTGGTGATCTTGGGTATGGTATGACAACCAGATTGGGGTAAAGAGTAACTGGACTGCCTGGCTGGGTCTCAGTGGGGGAGGAGGAGCTTAGTCCTGTTGGGAATAGATGCTCCTGGGTGGGCTGGTACCCAAGCTTCTCTGAGGAGAGGGTGAGGGGGTAATGGGAGGAAAGATTTACAATTGTGTGTGTGTGTGTGTGTGTGTGTGTGTGTGTGTATGTGTGTGTGTGTGTGTTTCTATTAGTTCTTGGCTCTGGAGATAGTGGTTTATCTGGTGCTCTGATCATAGATCTTCTTTGTCTTAAGATCAGGATAAGAGTGTTGTCACTCTTTGGGACTTACTAATGTGCTGGCCGTGCTGAAATGCAGACTCACTTAGAGGCGTCTGAAATTTTCTGTTGCAATGGGACAATGTCGCATGTACTCATCCTTTCAGAGTATTAAATAGTAACAATAAAGCAAATAAGCAGTTTTAAGTAAGAAGCACAAGGCAACTAGACTAAAATTTCCTGAAAACAAAAATCTCATCTGAAATATTTTAAAATATTCATTTCTTTATATCCAGTGCATATTTTGTGCACTGTAGGAAGCACTAGTTAAATATTAATGGCTCAATTCATTATATAGGTAAAGATTAACATGTAGCAAAACCTTGTTCTGTGACCTTCATCTCCCCATGCTCCAAAGTGAAGCAGCATCGATTAAAATTTAAATTTCTGCTGTTAATCGAGATGTAGTCAGACATACTCAGACCATCAATAAAGTGCCCTTTATAGAACTGTAGCCACAACAGGAATCAAAGTAATACAGGCAATTAAGTCAGGTTAAAATAGTTCAGTAATTCATTTAACAAACAGGTATTAAATGTCCTACTAGAGCTTCAGATGTACAGGTCACTGAAAGAAATATAAAAAAATGAGTAAGGTAAATCTTTATCCTTATCCTTAAGGAGGGGCAATAACAGCTATCAGGACAATAGTAAATTCTATGATGAAAAACAGTGAATTAATTTGCTGTTTGTATTTTAAAACCCTTAAATTGCAGTTCTGCAGTCTGTGGATAGGTGTACGCAATTTCAGTAAACTGAATTTTCTGAAAGTCTATTTAATCTAAAGAATATAGTCGCTATTTCTAAAATGTCCTTAAAGGCTGGAAGTAACACTGCACAAAGGCATGTTAAATGAACTTCTTAAATCAGAAGCAAAACCATATTTATGTACTGTGGAAAGCAGCTATTTAAAAGTGTGCTCAGTGCACACAAAGGAGATCACATTCAACCTCCAGCCTTTGTATCATCTTGTGAAGAGGATTTTAAATGTTAAATGTTAAATTATCTTGGCCCTTCCCTCTACAATGAGAGCACATTCAATATCTCTTTATTTCCTTTTCTTAACATAACAAGAGTTAGCTTTGTGACTGAGAAATATAGTATCTGTAGTGAGGGGGTACTCTAGTATTATTAGAAACAGAAGGAAAAGTCCTAAACTCAGCTTTTACCATTAGCCAGAAATTACCCATAACACAAATAGAATATTTCAAAAGCTTTACTCAACTAATGACATATAAATTTGGGGATTCAAATGGTTTAATAAGTTGTTGAGAATCACAAAAGATACAAACCCCCTTTACCAAAGAAGCAGCCAGAAATCACAAGCAAGTTAGATGTCCTTCAATGGAAGAATGGATAAAGAAAATGTGGTACTTTTACAAAATGGGATATTACTCTGTCATGAGAAAAAAATGACACGAAATTTGCAGGGAAATGGATGGAAATAGGAAAAAAAACCTCTTTAGTTAGGTAGCCCAGACCCAGAAACAGAATTTTTATATATTCACTTGTATGTTATTATTATATGTTATTATTAACTGTTAAGTTGGTGATAACCAATCTACAATCAAGGAAACCACAGAAGGTATATATAAAGAACTAGGGTTAATAGCGAGATCTAGTTGGTTAGGAAAGGGAAACAGAATAGATATTATGAACAAACAGATGTGGGTGCTGGTATGGAAGGCCCAAGTGGAGGAGATAGTTGTAGAAAGGACAGTTAAAATCAAGGATCATTTAAGGATTAGTAGGTAAATCTAATACAGTAGAAACATTCTAAAATATACAGATGTACGAATGTGATCAAAGTGTAAGTGCCACATAATGGAGAATACAGAGTCCCACGTGGACATCTTCTGTTACCAAACGATGCTTACAGTGCCTGATTTGGGTTGCATCTAATTGAGTTGTTGGCCAAAGGGATCCCATGTGAATCTCCAAACAGCCAAGAGTGTTTCCAAGACTATAGATTGTTCTCCACAAACTGACAGCAAAGGCCCATTGTTGAAGGAAACACCTACACAATTTATTGAACATGGAGAGGTTGAGCTGGTGTCTACATAGAGCCTTCATGCCTTTGTTTCAGTATCTTCAATATAGGAAGATACTCTGAATGGTCTCAAAAGAGAAACATGAACACCAAGTCAAACTTAGGCCCTTGGATCTACAATGGTGCCCTGCATGCAAGATATCCTAGGGAAATGGTAGCACAAAGCTTGTGAGAGAAACTGCTCAATATTAGATTGGATTTAAGTCCCATTCTATGAGATGAAAACCATATCCAAGAACCAGAGGCTAAATATCCCAGGGTCCTAGGGTAAATACTATCGGTCTTTAACAACAAGTAGTGATACAATGACTCCTAATGAGTATATAATAAAATGAATATAGACTGTTATGCTCTAGTTAAGTGCCTTGTTTAGCCATCATCAAAGAAGCTTCCTCCTGCAACAGATGGGAACAGACAGCCAGACATTATGCACAGAGTGGGAAACATTGGAATACTCAGCTATAAATTGGATGTTTCTATCAAATCCCTTTCCACAGAGCTCAGAGAACCCTGTGAAAGAGAAGGAAGAATGAGCATGAGCCAGAAGGGATAAGAACACTAAGAAAACAAGGCCCTCAAAACCAGCATGAGCGAAGCTCTTCTGAACTTACAGAAACTGAGGCAGCCTGCACAGGGCCTGCCCAGGTCTGGTCCAGGTCCTCTGTGGATATAATATGACTTCCAGTTTAGTGTTTTTATGGAGTCCTTGGGTGTGGGAATGAATGGGTCACTGATTCTTGTGTTTTCTTTTGGGTGATTTTCTTCTGTTGGTTTGTCTTGTCCAACTTCAATGCAACATGATTTTTAAATTTGATTATAGTTTATTTTCTTATATTTAACAAAATGAATGAATGAATGAATGAATGAATGAATAAATAAAAAATGGCCTCTAGGGTAAAGGGTAACAACTGAACTCTCAATTATACCTTCTGGGGATGCAGAGATAGCTCATTGGTTAAGAACACTGTCTGCTCTTCCAGAGGTGCTGAGTTCAATCCCCAGGAACCACTTGATGGCCCATAACCATCTTTGGTGTGTTTTGATGCCCTCTTCTGGCATGCAGGTATACATGAAGATAGAGAACTCATATACATAAAATAAATAAATAAATCTAAAAATGGAAAACAGCTCTCTAAAAATATTGCCTTTCTTCATGTCATGGCCAGCTGAGGCGTGCTCTGAATGAAGTCCTTGGTACCAACAAAGTGCACATGCCTGCATGGGCCTCTGTGCTATAGGAGAGCTGGGCTTGTTTACTCCCTCCAACGAGTATGAGTTTTTGCTGCTTTGATTTAACCATAGGAGGTGAAGGGAAACCAGAATGAAGAACATAAATTGGAAACCAAAATTGCCTTTTCTTGAAAGACTTATACAAGTCTGAATAAATAGATGAGGGATAGGAACAAAAGCAAAAAAAAAAATCTTTGGGAATTAAGGGTCTGAACTTACTGGAGCATAGCATTGTAGAACTGACCAGACTTCTAACTGCTAGTTAACAGAAACTACATCCAGAGTTGAAAATAACAAACTTTGATTTGCATTTCTCTGATGACTAAGGATGTTGAACATTTCTTTAGGTGCTTCTCAGCCATTCGATATTCCTCAGGTGAAAATTCTTTGTTTAGCTCTGTACCCCATTTTTAATAGGGTTATTTGGCTCTCTGGAATCTAACTTCTTGAGTTCTTTGTATATTTTGGATTTTAGCCCTCTGTTGGATGTAGGGTTGGTAAAGGTTTTTTCCCAATTTGTTGGTTGCCATTGTGTCCTTTTGACAGTGTTCTTTGCCTTACAGAAACTTTGTAATTCTTGATCTTAGAGCATAAGCTATTGGTGTTATGTTCACAGAAAATTTCCCCTGTGTCCATGTGCTCAAAGCTCTTCCCCAGTTTTTTTCTATTAGTTTCAGTGTGTCTGGTTTTATGTGAAGGTCCTTGATCCACTTGGACTTGAGCTTAGTACAAGGAGATAATGATGGATCGATTTGCATTCTTCTGCATGATGACCTCCAGTTGAAATAGCACCATTTGTTGAAAAGGCTATCTTTTATCCACCAGATGGTTTTAGCTCCTTTGTCAAAGATCAAGTGACTATAATTGTGTGGGTTCATTTCTGGGTCTTCAATTCTATTCCATTGATCTACCTGCCTGTCACTGTTCTAATACCATGCAGTTTTAAACACTATTGCTCTGTAGTACTGCTTGAGTTCAGGGATACAACCCTGAGATTTCACCTTACACCAGTCAGAATAGCTAAGATCAAAAACTCAGGGTAAAACAGGTGCTGGCAAGGATGTGGAGAAAGAGAAACACACCTCCACTGCTGGTAGGGTTGCAAGTTGGTACAACCACTCTGGAAATCAGTCTGGAGGTTCCTCAGAAAACTGCGCATGATACTACCGGAACACCCCACTATACCATTCCTGAGCATATACCCAGAGGATTCCCCAGCATGCAATAAAGACACATGCTCCACTATGTTTAAAGCAGCCCTGTTTATAATAGCCGGAAGCTGGAAAGAACGCAGATATCCCTCAACAGAGAAATGGACACAGAAAATGTGGAATATTTACACTATGGATCACTACTCAGCTATTAAAAACAATGAATTCATGAAATTCTTAGGCAAGTGGGTAGAACTGGAGAATATCATCCTGAGTGAAGTGACCCAATCACAAAAGAACACACATGGTATTCACTCACTGATAAGTGGATATTAGCCCAGAAGCTTGGAATACCCAAGAAACAATTCACTTATCAAATGATGCCCAAGAAGAAGGAAGGAGAGGCCCCTGGTCCTGGAAAGACTCAGTGCAGCAGTGTAGGGGAAAAACAGGACAGGGAAGCTGGAAGGGGTTGATTGGGGAAAAGGGGGAGGGAAGAGGGATTATGGGACTTTCCACAAGGGGAGATCCAGGAAAGGGGATATCATTTGAAATGTAAATGAAGAAAATATTGAATAAAAAAAGAAAAAAATAACAAACTTTCCAAAATGCATTCTCAGTTACTAGGCCTTGACCAAAGAGCTCTTATCAGAGCATTACAAAATCGTATGGAGAAATGCAGTGAGAGTTAGCTGTGATCAGTAGCAGCAGAATATCCATGCAGGTAGTATACACTGTGATAGGAAGCCCTTACAATTCTTTAGATACCCATTCATGGTCACAATGATAATACTTGCAAAGTTATTTCATTTTAGAACATTAGAAAGTGATGAAAACTAAGACCTGTCTCTCTTACTCTTTCTAACTATACAGGCAAGGTGTGCCTAACTATTCTCCACTATTATCTCAGCAGTATTATTCTGCTTCTTAGGAAACCTTAGCATTGAAAGTGTTCACTTTAATTGCTTTAAAATGGAAGCTACAGGGCTGGCAAGATGGCTTACTGAGTAAAGACACTTGCTGTTAATCCTATTGATTGGAGATTGTTACTCAGGACCCACATTTAGAAGGGAAAAAGAAACTTGACAGATTTGTCATTAGACCTCCCTGTATGAGTTATGGCATGCAACTGTCCCTGCTCATAGCTGTACATTAAATAAAAGAAATAAAAATGTAAAAATATGAGGAGACAACCTGACTATAGAACAAGACAAGTGGGGCTAAAGAGAGTTGCGCACAAAGTTGTATGTACACGGACTATGTTCTGAGCTATGGGGTGTGTTTGTGAACATTCAGCAGGCTTGTAAGAAGGTGGGAGAAAATTATGTTTGTGAGCATGGGCACATGGAGTTCTGAATTTTGTAACCATTTTACTATGTACAGCTGTATCATAGACATTTATTAGTTATTAATTAATGAAAGAGTTTAGAACTTGTTCTCAGTTTTGCCACCTGATACGCAGTGTGGGCATAAGTTAATGATTTCTGAAGTGTTTATTTTCTGATAGACAGGCTTGACAATGTATTTGTCTGTGATCAAGCTGTCTTTGTTTGGGAGTAAGCTGAAGAAAGCGGCTAGGGTGTAGGAACAAGCCTTGCAATGATAGGTAGCCAATTCATGTTGCCAGAATCCCATGAGCTATGTCCCAAGTTGCATAGCTACAAAATTTATGAATTTATGAAGCTTGGTCTATGCTAGGAAGTTCGTTTTTTTCTGGTGTTTGCATTTTCTGGTGTGTGAATATGAGACTTTGGTCTTAGGCCGATTTGTGTTGAAAATATCCTTTGCCTCCATAAGTAGGTGATTTAAGCCAAAGCCTTGGCCTAAGGGGAAATTGAAGGAAAGGAGGTTCTGATTTTTTATGGGAATGAGCTTGCTTCAACAGGCTGGGGCTGCTGCATAGTTACTTAGCATGTGAAGGAACCGGGAACTAGAACTCGAAAGGGGACAGAGTGACAGAGAACATACCAGCCTTAACTTTGATCTTCTATGCATAAGAGGATTTGAATATTTTCAAACATTCAAAATAAGAGGTGTTGATGTCTTTAAGCCAGTGAAGTTAGTCAACTATGACAAATAATTGCATTTAAAAACACGTAATTTTAATACCATCTTTCATCATTAAAGTTGATTTATTAGATAAGACTGATGTCATTTTATGACTTAAAGATTCAAAATAGGAGGAGTTTATTTCTAGCACGTTTTTCTGATCTAAAAATACTGAAGAGTTGCAGAAGTTTAACAGGCTTTAGCCAGTGGCTCTTGGCATTTGCTTATTCTGTGATTCACTCTTGAAATAACTACATTTGAGGGCCATTTTCACTGGATGTTTGTGTCTGTAAAGTGTCTCATGTCAAACAGGAATAATTCCTGCCCTGATCTGTAGTGTTCAGACAGATGTGGATTTTTATTAGAATTTACAACTGATTAAAAATACTCATAACTGATTAATAATACTCATAACTTTGTTTAAAATAATGGAGCTAGCACATGGTTGCACAGTTAGATGACTGAGTTGGTCTTATGTTTTCTGGAAGAGGGCAGTGGGTTTGATGATGGGGCGGGCGGCTCCTTAGGCATGTATTTACGTCCCTGGAGCCTGGGCAGTGCATGCACATGAACAGTTCACAGTGGCTTTGGAATGAGTCTGATCTGCTTCAGCAAAGACCCAAGACAAAGGATTGGGAGTATTAGCTGCCCACGGAAAGACTGCTGATCCTTAGCTCAGAAGTTAAACCTGGGAAGTAGAGCTGCTGCTTTCTGTCCCATGCTTTCAAGAAGCTCAGATTTCTAATGGAGTGGAAAAACACTTTTTCCAAAAGAAGCTGCTTGTAACCTAGCCCCAGAGACACAAGCTCCTCTACCCTCCTTCCCATCGGTTGTCTTGCTTAACTTGATCTCCCTGAGCTCTCGAAGCCTGTGATGGTTATTCTTGATTGTCAGTTTGACTACATTTGGAATGAACTACAATTCACAAATGGAAGATATACCCGTGACAGATTATTTATGCTTGGTTTGAAGTGGGTGAATCTACTTCTAGTTTGGGTTTTGAGGTAGAGATGGAAACATGTAACATTGATCAGGGTCATGAGGGGAGAAGACACACCTTTCACCTAGGTCACACCTTCTGCTGGAAGCCTATACAAAAGACAGAAGAAGGAAGTTTTGCCCTTTGCCTGCTTGCCCTCACCTTGCTAGCACATCTAATCCTTTGTTGGCACTGGGGTATACTTTGTGATTCCAGTATATACTGAAGACCAGCAGAGACAACCTGCCTTGTGGACTGAGCATTTACTTTCTATTCACAGCCAGCCACTGTTAAATTTGCTAGACTGCAGCCTAAAAGTCATTCTAATAAATCCCATGTGTATGTATATGTGTACACATATACATGTATTCTATACATCAAGATACCAGATATATTCATTTTACTATGTACATACACATCCATATTAATTCTATAAGTTCTGTTATCCTAGAGAACCCTGACTAATTCAAAGTCTTGATTAAATGTCCGGAAAAATATCTGTTCTTCTGGATTCTGTATTTTGAGTTGCATCTTCATCCTTGGGGTGGCTATGGAAACACAGAAGAATGCTTGGTATGGTGGAAATCCTGTGACTTTCACTGAGGTTTTAAGATGAGGGAATGTTTTTTGTCTTCACGGTATCATGGAGCTGATTCACCAATACAAGGTCACTTTCAGAACGTAACAGTTTTTTACACTTATAATTTAAGTGACTGCCACCAAATGAAAGATAGCTTATCCACCTTGTTTAAATTTGCAGGAATCAGCATCTCCCTGTAGAGTCCTTGAGTTCAAACAGTATGGTTTACTGACTGAATACTTGCTCTCTTCATCTGAGTACCCAGTTGATGTTACCTCCGGGTGGATGGTTTGGTTTTCAATTGAGAGTATGTGAAGACATACAGAAAAAGACTAGACATGTAAGTGGCAAATGACAATAGTTCTCAGATAAATGGATAATTGTATTTTAATCTCTCTTTAGCTTTTGTCCTATTTGTTAACACAACACAGCCATTTACGCCTACACACAACCTTCTCAGTGGTCATTTGCTTTGTGTGGCAAACAGGGGCAAAAGGGTGCAAGTATGCTTCTTTCAGATAATAGTGAAGTAGAACAAGAAAGTGCAAACTCATCAAATCAAGACTACCGCTGCAGACTCAACATCTTCTTGTTCTGTGACTATAAATTATCAGATCAGAGTCCTTTCCTAGTATGTTTTTTTAAAGGGATACAGACTGAATTCAAAGTTGGCAAAGTATAACACAAAGGTGAAGACAGCCAACTAAATAAAAGGTCTTCAGTTGGCTGTTGGATGGAGGCCTATAACGTTCTATAAATGAAATTCTTTTTTTTTTTTTTTTTTTTTGGTTTTTCGAGACAGTGTTTCTCTGTGTAGCCCTGGATGTCCTGGAACTCACTTTGTAGACCAGGCTGGCCTCAAACTCAGAAATCCACCTGCCTCTGCCTCCCAAGTGCTGGGATTAAAGGTGTGCGCCACCACCGCCCGGCTTATAAATGAAATTCTATAGAAGTCTATAAATGACTTCACAATGTGTGTGTGTTGTTGTTGTTACAGACAGTAAGTGAATCTAATATTCTATCAACTTACATAAACCATGACTTCCTAGACTCTTCAATATTCATTTTTACAAGTTATGTACAGCAATGATCTATTACTCTTGTGGAATTACTTAAGAAGTTCTTCCATTAACATTCACAGCTATTCTTATTCAAAGCTTTAGAAAACAATTATTGAGAATAAAGTTTTAGCTTTACATTCACTCTATAATGCAGTAAATATAAAAGTCAATTTTTTTTAAACTTAACAGATCAAAACACACCATATGCAGTACAAAATTTTCAAAGAAATAAAAAAACATAAAAAACTTTAAAATATGTTTCATCTTTTTCTTCTCTGTATATCTTCCTACATACAATTTTATTTAAAACAATTATTTTCATGAATAATTCATTTTAAAGTCACTGAATATATTACTCTGCTTCTCTCTCTCTCTCTCTCTCTCTCTCTCTCTCTCTCTCTCCATTTCTACCCCTTTATTATTTTTTTTAATTTAAACCTCTATTGCTAGAATCCTTGGAAGCATAGTTAAAACATGTGTTTTTTTTTTCCTACCTGATTACAGATATGATCTAGACAGCTTACATGGCTTCATCAAGGTTGGGGAGACAGGCAAGTTTTATAACTACTAAGTCCTATTCAAAAACATTAATTCAGTCTTTGAGAAGGAATGTTACATTTTCATATTTTTCCTCAATGAATTTTCTTTGCTCTGCTATCATGAAGCAGGTCATGAACTTCTGAAGTAATTGAGGTCCAGAGAGGTGAAAGAGGAATCACTAACCCCTAAAATCACCTATACAATTAATCTATTCTGCTTTTCTTTCTTGGAAGGCCCTGAGTGAATTTTCTTTGATAAATTTAAAGGGATACACATACAGAGTACTTTTCCTTGCAGTAGGGAATGTTCAGTGTGTGACCTTGACCACTAATACTTTGTAGCGTTAAGAGATAAGGATTATTGGTTTAGGATTAAGAAAATACAACATAATATTTTTGCATCTGTGAAATTGCTACATGATTTTGTTCTGAAATTCATTCAAGCCTTGGCTTCTACTATGTCCACCCTCAGCATCGTTAGGTCAGTACACCTATATTCACCTTTGTGTCATCTATTTGTTTAGACAAAATTTCATGAACTTGAAAACATTGTAATAGTTTTCTACATGTTTTTGAAAATCCTTAATTAGCTAAAGGAAGTATGATGCTGGTTGAGAGATACTATTGGGAGCCATTGTTCCTTTTGAGGGCTCTCAGCTTAGAGGTGAATTAGTATTGGTGGAGCTCCTTAACCTCCAAATAATTTGTGTTTATGGTTTCCTACTAGAATCATGCCTTCACTGGTAATATCCAATACAAATAAACATAACCTTCAAAGTGCACATCTGTGGAACAGGCAAAATGACTTTCATCAATAAGTGAATATTGCCCTTAGAATGAGGAATGATTTTCAGTCATCTTTTTGTCCTGTAATTTTTTTCACTTTTGGTATTTCCTATAAAATGTTAGGACAATAGTAACATAAAAAATGTTCCTTTCCTGCTCATTTCTTGCCAAGTACTACGTGCAAATAAGTCAGTAGATTTTAAAGAAGCAAACTAGCAGAAGAAAATATGACCTCTTATATAGGCTAGACAATGCATAGTATTTAAACATATTTGAATCATTAAGTATAGTATATATTAAGTATTAAGTCCCAATGAAATATGTATTTTACATAAAGTTATTGGAGAGAGTGTGGCATGCAAAGTCACCTTGACACGGTGTAGTAAAGGAATAACTTTTTAATTGAATAATAAAATTGTGAAAAAGTGGTTAGCATTATTTCTGTGTAAGATATTTTATATATAATTGTTATGTGGAAAAACATCATTTACTGTACCGTAAACTATTCACTTGGTAAACGGTGGTTGTGGCATCCTAATGTGAGAGTTGAGATTAGTCATAAGGATTGTGAAAACATATGAGGATATCGTTATGTCTGGAGTCAGGTTTTAGACTCCTGAGATCATTAACATGGGTAGAACACTTCACAAATGTCATCATCTGATGAGTTTTCTTTGATACATTTACATTTTGGAGGACAGTAGCTAGAAATACCCAGCACTTCTTTATTATTCTACCTGCTATTAAACATTGGTTTTTTTAAAATTTGGAGATGTGGGACCTTGGGAAAATTATTTTGCCTTTTGTTACTCTGTTTCTGCACCCATAAAACACAGGCAGAGGATAGTTTTGTAAAAATAATAAAAAATGGAACATATGCTCAGCACACTACATGCTTAATAAACATCGGTTTATTATTTATTGATTTAAGACACTTGTAAGTCTCATTCATCTGTCTGGAGCCATGTTCTTCCACATTAATACTCTGTGGAGAAGACTGAAAGCCTCAGAAAGATCTGAGCCTCGGAGGCTGTGGCCTTTCCCCATTGGCTCCTCTACTCGTTCCCTTTCTGTCATATTTCACAGACTTTACAAGTCCGTTAGACAGAACAATTACTTGGGTAATGACCTTTCCAAAATCTGTTTTAAGATAGAGCATGATCACTTTTCCAGTCCAATTTTATTATGGGGTAATGTAATTTTTTTGGGTAATGTAATTTCAGATGTCCATAAATGTTTTGACAGCAACCTTAGCTTATTAATTGATGGCAAAGAAAAATACAAGTTCAAAGACTAAACTCCATAAAGCTCCAAACAGCCTGCCTTGATTGTACAGTTGTATTAAAAAATATGATCATTAGGGACACAAAAGACAAATATGAGAGATGGTCTACTTGGTACTTCAGGTAAACATGTATTGATTTAGCTAAGATATACTAACCAAGTTTCTAAGAAGAACTAAATGCCTGGTGAAAATCCGGTACTTGCTGTTTGAATCTAGAAAGACAAATAGAGAGCTTCCTATTAAAGGACTTCCATTTTAAATCTAGTATTTTTGTTTCAGCAGAAATACATGAAACACAGACATACCTAGCAAACATATACTACAGATCCCCATGCGGATGAGTATTACCCTATAGGCAGAGACCAGTAGTGTAGAATTCTCACTACACTAGTATGAAGAGTAGGTCATAGCCATGGGTGGAGAGTGGGAAACTGATCACTTTCAACACTTTATAGAAAACACGGGGACAAACTTGGGTCCTAGAATAGCACATGTGCAAATGCATTGTTGCAAATGTCCACCAGCAAAAGGAGATTGCCCTGAGGATGGATAGGTTGCAGAAAAATCATGAATTTGTTATTTAAAAAGGACAGAATGGACATCATTGATAATTGTAGTGTTTTATTCTCTCAAATTATGAGCAAAACTATTACTTTTAAATGGATAATTCCCAAAGAATTGAAATTTGTGCTAGCTATGGGTATCATCCTAAAGCACACATTTAACTGCACATGTGTTGAACACTCTATATAGCATCACATCAGTGTAACTGTATTTCTAAAGGATGGATATTTATGTTTTCCAATGGGCAATTCAAATTATGTGGAAGATTTATAGGTATGTGGATATTTAATATAATGCACAGGTGACGGGCAGAGCTTGGGCTATATTTTGAATTTTCATTGGTCAAATTGACATTTGAAAGGCTTTTCTTCATTATTATTTCAGAGCTTTATTTCTGTCTCTCTTTAACTTTAGCATGGTTAATTTTTGATGTCTTAATTTCTTCTTCTTTGTAAAATAAATAAAGGAACAAAGGCTCCATCACACAGCTACTAGACAGTTGGTTCAATAGAGATATAATTATTCCATTGTGATGGTCTCTTAATTGTATGAATACACTTGAAATGCTGTTTACTTAATAAGTTATAATGACTTTCTGCAGAGGCTGAGAACAAAATGCTTCTGTTTATCTTTTTGTTTTTTTTTTGTTTGTTTTGTTTTTTTTTTTAAATGTAAGCTTTCGGTGTTATGAATGCCCTGTGCAAGATGTAGACGAAAAAATCTTTGGGCCCATCAATGTTTACCTCTTGGAGTTCTGGAATGAAAGTATGGATGACTGGAACTGAAACAAACACGCGGGCTCATTCTAGTCATATGCACATGCATGGTGGCCGAGACTTCACAATCAGCACATTGTAACATCCATGCCCCAAAGTCCGTTTTCGGGGATTCAGGCCCATGATCTCTCCAGTGTACAGTATCGTCAGGCTGGGTTTACACAGTTATCCATAAATTGTTTATCCCATGATAAAGTAGGTATATTTCTTGTAGCATTCCTATGCTCAGGTAGATGATAATGGCAACTGTTATAGTTTCTTGCTTTTTTATTTTAGTTGATTATCAATCGCTCATTGAACTGCTTGCTGGATATTAGCCCGTTCACAGATTTTTCAGAATTGTAGCAAAACTGGGCGCTCCTAACTGTGATTGCCTCTGTGCAGACACCAAGTCACTTAGCAGGGAACCTTAGCTGGTAACCAGAACTGGCAATGTAGCAGGCATGGAGATGTAAACCTGTAAAGTTTACAGGTATGTGAGTCAAATCGCATCTGCTTTGATCGGCTCCTGGGTCAGGCACCCTAACCAGGCTCCCTCTGTACTCACTGCTCAGTCCTTTTAGTCTTCTTATGCTTATTTGATTGTTTTATTGTTTACATTTCGGTGTTTTAAAAATTGCTTTCATCTCTGCTTGGCTGTGTCAGTTTCCCACAAGGGGATACGAACCCACGTATCTGACTTCTAGATCTGCTCCTTGTCCGCAGATTTGCATTTCGGTGACCTGTCTACTGCCTGCTGGGAGTCCTAAAACAGTGTTCCTCTGCCTGTTGAGTCATCCTGCTGACCCGGGTTGGCTGTCTTGTCCCAGATGCAATCCTGGACAGCCAGATGTTGCCTGTGGACACACTTCTTGCACATTGTGTCTAAAGGGTTACCTGAAGCCAGACTGGTTCTTAAGCTGAGTCTCTTTATCAGGGGATCATCACAATTTTCACATTCAGCCACTGCAAGCCGCCCAGTCACACTATGTGGAGCTATGGTGCCTTACCGCATCCCGATGGCATTGCCAGCATCACGTTCACCATTGTCACTTATTGTTTTAAAATTATTTTATTATTTTTTAGTGCAATGTCATGCCTATGTGGGACTTACACATGAGTGCGGTGCCTTCAAAGGAGAGATGAGAACAATAAATTCTGTCTCTGGGGCTGGAATTGTAGGGTAGGAATTGGAAGAGCAGTCTGTGCTCCTAAATACTGAACGATCTCTTCCTTCCTTCTGTATTTATTTTTAGGACAGTGACACTTTTCTTTTTAAATCGGTTAGGATAACTTATTTTACCTTGGAAATTAGAAACTTGTGTTTTTGTGACTTGAAATATGAAAATGATATTATTGAAAAAAAACTACCTTTCATTTTTTTCAGACTTAGATCATAGGGACATTTTATAATCAAACCCTCAACCAAAGAACTGTAAAATTAATTTGAACCAAACAATTATTTCTTTCAGTGCTTCAAGAATTATGAATGATCTTTTCTGATAGCTAAACCACTTGAGGGAATTGTGTTATGTCATGCAGTATCACCTTTTATAACCACATTCTTTGCGTGTTTTTGTAAACTGAACCCAAGAGTGTTGAAAGAGGCCTGTCCTTGGCAAAGGTGCAATTTTTTTCTAATGGCGAATCAGTCTTTCTTTGCTTCAGAGATTATGGCTATGTACCAAGAAACTGGAAATTTAAACTGATGTGAGGAATTTAAATTACCTCATAGAATTTTTTCTTATAACTTTAGTAGCATTCAGTTGGCTGAAAGCCTTTCTTTAACACTGTGTAAGGATTAGGGAATTTTGGTGCAACAAGATTAATTGCTATTCTTTAAACATTTTAGAAATATGTCTACCCTGTTATCTTTTTACCCTTTGATTTGTCATCTTCGAAAGGTTGAACTTTAAGTGTAATGATAAGGAAGGAGATGAGATTTCTTTAAATTCAAAAGGGTCAAGATTAATAAGTTAGAACCATTTGGGATGTTGGTGTGAAGTAGAGTCTCTTTGCATAGAGGCAATGCAGGTGGGACAGCCAGAGAAGTTAATCACTGCTTCCTCTTATACATTTTAAAACTCACTTTATTTATTTAGTTCTTTGAGATAATTTAATTTTTATTTATTTATTTTTTTGGTAGGGCAATTAAAAAGTTTTTTTTATTTTTTTTTATTTTTTTATTTTTTAATTTTTATTTTCTATGTTCTATGTTTACATTCAAAAGGCTTTCCCCTTTCCCAGTTACCACCCACCATAGTTCCCATAGTTCCTCTCCCCCCCAACTGTTCCCCAATCATTCCCCCTCCCCCCTCGGTTTCTTTACTAAACTGGATGCAATCTTTACAGGCCCAGGGTCCTCTCCTTTCTTCTTCTTGGGAATCATTTGACTTGCTATTTGTGTCTTGAGTATTTAGTGCTTCTGGGCTCATTAATATCCACTTATCAGTGATTGCATTTCATGTGCATTCTTTTGTGATTGGGTTAATTCACTCAGGATGATATTTTCCAGGTCTAACCATTTACCTACAAATTGCATGAATTCATTATTTTTAATTGCTGAGTAGTATTCCATTGTATATATATACCACATTTTCTGTATCCATTCCTCCTTTGAGGGATATTTGGGCTCCTTCCAATTTCTGGCTATTATAAACAAGGCTGCTATAAACATAGTGGAGCATGTGTCCTTATTGCATGCAGGGGAATCCTCTGGGTATATGCCCAGGAGTGGTATGCCAGGGTCCTCTGGAAGTGACATGCCCAATTTTCTGAGGAACCGCCAAACTGATTTCCAGAGTGGTTTTACCATTTTGCAATCCCACCAACAGTGTAGGAGTGTTCCTCTTTCTCCACATCCTCGCCAGCACTTGTTGTCTCTTGAGTTTTTAATCTTAGCCATTCTGACTGGTGTGAGGTGGAATCTCAGGGTTGTTTTGATTTGCATTTCCCTGATGACTAATGATGTTGAACATCTTTTAAGGTGTTTCTCGGCCATCCGAATTTCTTCTGGTGAAAATTCTTTGTTTAGCTCTGTGCCCCATTTTTTGATAGGGTTATTTGGTTCTTTGCGGTCTAACTTCTTGAGTTCTTTGTATATATTGGATATTAGCCCTCTGTCGGATGTGGAGTTGGTGAAGATCTTTTCCCACTTTGTTGGTTGCCGTTTTGTCCTTCTGACAGTGTCCTTTGCTTTGCAGAAACTTTGTAATTTTATGAGGTCCCATTTGTCGATTCTTGATCTTAGAGCATAAGCTGTTGGTGTTCTGTTCAGGAACTTTTCCCCTGTGCCCAAGTCCTCCAGGGTCTTCCCAAGTTTCTTTTCTAGTAGTTTCAGTGTGTCTGGTTTTATGTGGAGGTCCTTGATCCACTTGGAGTTGATCTTAGTGCAAAGAGATAAGAGTGGGTCAATTCGCATTCTTCTGCATGTTGACCTCCAGTTGAACCAGCACTATTTGTTGAAAAGGCTATCTTTATTCCACCGGATGGTTGTGGCTCCTTTATCAAAGATCAAGTGACCATAAGTCTGTGGGTTAATTTCTGGGTCTTCAATCCTGTTCCATTGATCTGCTTGCCTGTTGCTATACCAATACCATGCAGTTTTTAACACAATTGCTCTGTAGTACTGCTTGAGGTCAGGGATATTGATTCCCCCAGAAGTCCTTTTATTGTTGAGAATAGTTTTTGCTATCCTGGGTTTTTTGTTGCTCCAGATGAATTTGAGAATCGCTCTTTCTAGATCTATGAAGAATTGAGTTGGGATTTTGATGGGGATCGCGTTGAATCTGTATATTGCTTTTGGCAAGATGGCCATTTTTACTATATTGATTCTGCCAATCCAGGAGCAAGAGATATTTTTCCATCTTCTGAGGTCTTCTTCGATTTCTTTCTTCAGGGACTTGAAGTTCCTGTCATACAGATCTTTCGCTTGTTTGGTTAGAGTTATGCCAAGGTACTTTATGTTGTTTGTGGCTATTGTGAAGGGTGTTATTTCCCTAATTTCTTTCTCAGCCTGCTTGTCCTTTGAGTACAGGAAGGCCACTGACTTGCTTGAGTTAATTTTATAACCTGCCACTTTGCTGAAGCTGTTTATCAGCTGTAGAAGTTCTCTGGTGGAGTTTTTTGGGTCGCTTAGGTAAACTATCATATCATCTGCAAATAATGATAGTTTCACTTCTTCCTTTCCAATTTGTATCCCTTTGACTTCCTTATGTTGTCTAATTGCTCTTGCTAGAACTTCAAGTACTATATTGAAAAGATATGGAGAGAGAGGGCAGCCTTGTCTAGTCCCTGATTTTAGTGGGAATGCTTCAAGTTTCTCTCCATTTATTTTGATGTTGGCTACTGGTTTGCTGTAGATTGCTTTTACTATGTTTAGGTATGGGCCTTGAATTCCTGCTCTTTCCAAGACTTTTAGCATGAAAGGATGCTGAATTTTGTCGAATGCTTTTTCAGCATCTAATGAGATGACCATGTGGTTTTTTTCTTTCAGTTTGTTTATGTAGTGGATTACATTGATGGATTTCCGTATATTGAACCATCCCTGCATCCCTGGGATGAAGCCTACTTGATCATGGTGGATGATCGTTTTAATGTGCTCTTGGATTCGGTTAGCAAGAATTTTATTTAGTATTTTTGCATCTATATTCATAAGAGAAATTGGCCTGTAGTTCTCTTTCTTTGTTGGATCTTTTTGTGGTTTAGGTATTAGCGTAATTGTGGCTTCGAAGAATGAGTTGGGCAGTGTCCCTTCTGTCTCTATTTTGTGGAATAGTTTGAAAAGTATTGGTGTTAAGTCTTCTTTGAAGGTCTGGTAGAATTCTGCACTAAAACCATCTGGTCCCGTACTTTTTTTGGTTGGGAGGCTTTCTATAACCCCTTCTATTTCTTTAGGGGTTATGGGACTGTTTAGCTGATCTACTTGATGCTGATTTAGTTTTGGTATTTGATATCTGTCTAGGAAATTGTCCATTTCCTCCAGATTCTCCAGTTGTTTTGAGTATAGACCTTTGAAGTAGGATCTGATGATCTTTTGAATTTCCTCAGTTTCTGTTGTTATGTCTCCCTTTTCATTTCTAATTTTGTTAATTTGTATACTGTCTCTGTGTCCTTTGGTTAGTCTGGCTAAGGGTTTATCTATCTTGTTGATTTTCTCAAAGAACCAGCTCCTGGTCTTGTTGATTCTTTGTATGGTTCTCTTTGTTTCTATTTGATTGATTTCAGCCCTGAGTTTGATGATTTCTTGTCTTCTACTCCTCCTGGGTGAATTAACTTGTTTTTCTTCCAGGGCCTTAAGGTGTGCCATTAAGTTGCTAGTGTATGCTCTCTCCAGTTTCTTTTTGGATGCACTTAGAGCTATGAGTTTTCCTCTTAGCACTGCTTTCATTGTGTCCCATAGATTTGGGTAGGTTGTACCTTCATTTTCATTGAATTCTAAAAAGTCTTTGATTTCTTTTTTTATTTCTTCCTTGACCGAGGTGTCATTGAGTAGAGTATTGTTCAATTTCCATGTGTATGTGGGCTTTCTGTTGTTTTTGTTGTTATTGAAGACCACTCTTACTCCCTGGTGATCTGATAGGAGGCATGGGATTAGCTCGATCTTCTTGTATTTGTTGACATCTGTCTTGTGACCAATTATATGGTCTATTTTGGAGAAGGTACCATGTGGAGCTGAGAAAAAGGTATATTCTTTAGCTTTAGGATGAAATGTTCTATATATATCTGTTAAATCCAGTTGGTCCAGAGTTTCAATTAGTTTCACTGTGTCCCTGTTTAGTTTCTGCTTTCCTGATCTGTCCATTGAGGAGAGTGGAGTGTTGAAGTCACCCACAATTATTGTGTTAGGTGTAATGTGTGCTTTAAGCTTTAGTAAGGTTTCTTTTACGAATGAGGGTGCCCTTGCATTTGGAGCATAGATGTTCAGTATTGAGAGCTCTTCTTGGTGGATTTTCCCTTTGGCCAGCAAGAAGTGACCTTCTGAGTCTCTTTTGATGATTTTAGGTTGGAAGTCAATTTTATCTGATATTAGAATGGCTACTCCAGCTTGTTTCCTGGGACCATTTGCTTGTAAAATTGTCTTCCAGCCTTTTACTCTAAGGCAGTGTTTGTCTTTAACACTGAGATGGGTTTCCTGTATGCAGCAAAATGTAGGGTCCTGTTTCCGTATCCAGTCTGTTAATCTATGTCTTTTTATTGGGGAATTGAGTCCATTGACGTTAAGAGATATTAAGGAATAGTAATTATTTCCTCCAGACATTTTTGAAATTATATTTATTTATTTTATTTATTTTTTTAATATTCGAGAGGTTACCTTCTTTTAGGTTTGATGAGAGGAGGTTTCTATCTTGTTTCTTCCCGGGTGTAGTTTCCGTCCTTGTCTTGGTGTTTTCCCCCTATTATCCTTTGTAGGGCTGGATTTGTGGAAAGATATCGTGCAAATTTGGTTTTGTCATGGAATACCTTGATGTCTCCATCTATGGCGATTGAGAGCTTTGCTGGGTAAAGTAGTTTTGCCTGGAGTTTGTGTTCTCTTAGAGTTTGCATTATATCTGCCCAGGATCTTCTAGCTTTCATGGTCTCAGGTGAGAAGTCTGGTGTTATTCTGATAGGTCTTCCTTTATAAGTTACTTGGCCTTTTTCTCTTGCTGCCTTTAATATTCTTTCTTTGTTTAGTACATTTGGAGTTTTGATTATTATGTGACGGGATGTGTTTCTGTTCTGGTCCAGTCTGTTTGGGGTTCTATAGGCTTCTTGTATATTCATGGGCATCTCTCTCTTTAGGTTGGGGAAGTTTTCTTCCATAATTTTGTAGAAGATATTTGCTGGCCCTTTAACTTGTACGTCTTCATTCTCGTCTATACCTATGATCCTTAGGTTTGGTCTTCTCATTGCGTCCTGGATTTCCTGGATGTTTTGGGTTACAGCCTTTTTGCATTTAGTATTTTCTTTGACTGTTGAATCAATGGTTCCTATGGTATCTTCGGCTTCTGATATTCTGTCTTCTATCTCTTGTATTCTATTGTTGATATTTGCATCTATGGCCCCTGATTTCTTCCCCAGGTTTTCTATCTCCAATGTTGTCTCCCTCTGTGATTTCTTAGTTGTTTCTACTTCTGTTTTTAGTATCTGGATGGATGTGCTCAGATCTTTCGCTTGCTTGATTGTGTTTTCATGTATTTCTTTAATAGATTTTTGTGCTTCCTCTTTCATAGCTTCTACTTGTTGGCCCACGTTCTTCTGTAGTTCTTTAAGTGACTTTTGTCTTTCTTCCTTATTGTCTTCTTCTCTTTGATCCATCTTCTCCTGCATTTCTTGAAGTGATTTTTGTATTTGCCTCGTAAAGGCTTCTAACTTTTGATCCATTTTCTCCTCTATTTCTTTACGAGATTTTTCTATGTGTTCAGCTACCAGCATCCTGACCAGTGATTTTATATCCAAGTCTTGTTTTTCTGGTGTTTTGGGGTATCCAGGGCTTCCTGTTGTTGGCGAACTGGGTTCAGATGCTGTCATGTTGCCTTGATTTCTGTTAGTGACATTCCTTCGTTTACCTTTTGCCATCTGGTTATTTCTGGTGTTAGTTGACCTTGTTGTCACTGGCTGGTGTTTGAATCTCCTGCGAGGCTGGGCTTACCTGTTGTTTCTTTACTGGTGGTTATGCGTGATTGCTGCTCAACGGGATCACGAGCTGGCTGCCACCGGCTGACTTTGTGCCCGGCCTGAGGACTCTGGCAAGTGTGGGGGAGTGCAGCAGAGCCTCGGAAGGCGCTGCTAGGCCTGCCTAGTAGGGAGAGCCTAGCAGATCCCCTCACGTGGTAGCCTCTGATGGAATCTATCTACCTGTGTCTTTCCAGCTGTGTCCTGGTTGCAATATGGAGGCCTGCCGCTATAGCTGGTCCGGGGTCCTGGGGAGCTGGGTGGTTCCGGTTGCCTCAGTGCAAGTCCTAAGCTCGCAGGGACGTGCTGCAGAGCCTAGGTGCCTGGGCCCGCCTCTGGGCGAGAGCTCAGCAGAGCTCCCTGCTCCAGTCCCAGAAGGAGTCCCTACCTGCGCCTTTCCAGCTGTGTCCTGGTTGCAATATGGAGGCCTGCCGCTATAGCTGGTCCGGGGTCCTGGGGAGCTGGGTGGGTCCGGCTGCCTCGGTGCAAGTCCTAAGCTCACAGGGACGTGCTGCAGGGCCTAGGCGCCTGTGCCCTCCTCTGGGCGGGAGCTTAGCAGCGCTCCCTGCTCCAGTCCCAGACGGAGACCCTACCTGCGCCTTTCCAGCTGTGTCCTGGTTGCAATATGGAGGCCTGCTGCTATCACTGGTCCGGGGTCCTGGGGAGCTGGGTGGGTCCGGCTGCCTCGGTGCAAGTCCTAAGCTCACAGGGACCGTGCTGCAGAACCTAGGCGCCTGTGCCCTCCTCTGGGCGGGAGCTTAGCAGCGCTCCCTGCTCCAGTCCCAGACGGAGACCCTACCTGCGCCTTTCCAGCTGTGTCCTGGTTGCAATATGGAGGCCTGCTGCTATCGCTGGTCCGGGGTCCTGGGGAGCTGGGTGGGTCCGGCTGCCTCGGTGCAAGTCCTAAGCTCACAGGGACCTTGCTGCAGAACCTAGGCGCCTGTGCCCTCCTCTGGGCGGGAGCTTAGCAGCGCTCCCTGCTCCAGTCCCAGACGGAGACCCTACCTGCGCCTTTCCAGCTGTGTCCTGGTTGCAATATGGAGGCCTGCTGCTATCACTGGTCCGGGGTCCTGGGGAGCTGGGTGGGTCCGGCTGCCTCGGTGCAAGTCCTAAGCTCACAGGGACCGTGCTGCAGAACCTAGGCGCCTGTGCCCTCCTCTGGGCGGGAGCTTAGCAGCGCTCCCTGCTCCAGTCCCAGACGGAGACCCTACCTGCGCCTTTCCAGCTGTGTCCTGTTTGCAATATGGAGGCCTGCTGCTATCGCTGGTCCGGGGTCCTGGGGAGCTAGGTGGGTCCGGCTGCTTCGGTGCAAGTCCTAAGCTCACAGGGACCTTGCTGCAGAACCTAGGCGCCTGTGCCCTCCTCTGGGCGGGAGCTTAGCAGCGCTCCCTGCTCCAGTCCCAGACGGAGACCCTACCTGCGCCTTTCCAGCTGTGTCCTGGTTGCAATATGGAGGCCTGCTGCTATCGCTGGTCCGGGGTCCTGGGGAGCTGGGTGGGTCCGGCTGCCTCAGTGCATGTCCTAAGCTCGCAGGGACGTGCTGCAGAGCCTAGGCGCCTGTGCCCTCCTCTGGGCGGGGGCTTAGCAGCGCTCCCTGCTCTAGTCCCAGACGGGGTCCCTACCTGCGCCTTTCCAGCTGTGTCCTGGTTGCAATATGGAGGCCTGCTGCTGTCGCTGGTCCGGGGTCCTGGGGAGCTGGGTGGGTCCGGCTGCCTCGGTGCAAGTCCTCAAAAAGTTTTTTTTTTAAATTTTATTTAATCTTGTTTTTTTACAGTCCTGATTTTATCTCCCTTCTGGTCTACCCTCTGTTCCACATCCCATACTTCTTCCCTGTCTCCATGGGGATGTCCCCACCTTCCCACTTCCCACCCCAAAAGACCTACACACTCCCTGGAGCCTCCAGGCTGTTGAAGGTTAGGTGCATCTTCTCTGACTGAGTCCAGTCCTGGCAGTCCTCTGCTGTATATGTATTGGGGGCCTCATATCATCTGGTGTATACTGCCTGGTTTATTTATTTTTTAATCCATCAATACTCCCTTCCCTTTGTAAAATATTTTCACCATTATAGAACTATATCTACTGCTTCTATAATTCTGTTTTTTATTTCGCTTGTTTTTATGAGAGGATAAAAATAGCACTGAGTAGGATTTTGAGCTAACAAGGGCAATGATGATGACCAAAAGCACACTGTGAGCAAGAGAGAGGTTTGCAGGGAAATGTGCAGAAGAGATATGAACAACAACTTAATCACATCTGTTAGAGGAATGGAAAATTGAAACTTTGTCAAGTCGGAAAACACACTACAAACTTTCCCTGAACTTTCTGGGACCCATCCAACCATGAACACCTGCTTTCAGTTGGATAGGCACAGGAAGAAAGCAGGGGAGTCACGTGTAGTTGATGCTGAAGACATGTTGAAGATTGCTTGTTTGCACACTGCTATCCTGGAGCTGGTCTAGGGAGAGCAGTGAATGGACTGGGTCTTGGGTGAAAGACCTTGAGGGTTGAACTTTGAGCTCTGTATCCAGCTTCTTTACTGTTAGATTTACCCCCCCCCCAAACTTCAGGGAAGGAACCTAACCTAATTTTAGTTACTTCTATAATATTGAGAGCACAGAACTTATTTCTTCCCTCACCCTCACAGACTTAGAAAAGAAAGATTGGGGAGAAACTGCTTTATAAGCTACAAAAGATTGTACAAGCATGTTTGTTTCCTCTTCATAGACTCTCTAATATTCAGCAAGTTATTAATGTCCTTTTATTAAAGGGCTGTTCTTAGCTAGATCTTTTCACAGGTTCCACATAGGTTATATTTAACAGTGTTAGATTCTTTCCACGTAGGCATTACTAGTTTCATTTTATAAGTGAAGGAATAGAATGCAGTGAAACCCAATCACCTGCTTATAATCCTTGACTTCCTAAGTAGCTGGGCTAATGCATCCTCATCAAGATGTATAGCTCTGTAAATAGAATTGAGTTCTGAGAACTATGAAGTCCAGCTCCTGTGCTGTAGCTCATACCTCACTGAAGTCTGCCTGGAGTTGTAAATTTTGCTTTTACTCCTTCAGAGGAAGTGAGGAGATAGGTGAGAAGCATACCCCAGCCATGTGACTACATGGCTTTGGCTGAGCCCAGAGTGTTTCCTTCTCTGTTATAACCATCCCTAAGCCCATGTCTGGAAGCTCCTAGCCTCCATACAATCTAATCTTCGAGGCTGACTGATTCAATCCAGCTTCCCTCAGCTCAGATTTGCTCTGCCTAGCCTCTTATGAACTTTAGCAATATGTTATAATCTTCAGGCTCCTTCTCATTCTCTGGCTCACTCACTCTCTCTTCACCTGTGTCTAGCTTGTTTTCTCTGTAACTTGTCTCTTTAAACTGCCCCAGTAATACTGTCATACACACAAACCATAACCCACAACACACACTCCCTTTCTCTCTCTTGTTGTTCTTAAATAACCTCTCTTCCATTTGGTGTTCTCTGTGAGTTAGGCATATTGTATTTCTGACTCATTCTGTCAAATCCTTCTCTGATTTGTCCCTTTGTCTGCCACTCAATTAGATATCACTTTCAACCATAGCTGCTTTCTTCTACAAATTTACCTTACCTTAATTGTTAGGGATTATAGGTGTGTACTAAGGGTTCCTCCAGCCAGATCATACTCTGATCCGGGATATGTCTGGATGTGATCCATTGCCAAAGCAACTATCTTGCTAGATTAAAGTTCCTTTACATGACATGTTTGAAAAATTTTGCACAGAACGTGCTTCTGATACTTTCCAAAGTATGCAACCATTGGCTGGTCACTTCTCTAGCTTTTCCCTTGGCTATACCCGGTAGTGACTATGATCCTTTCCATCAAATATCAGAAAAAAAGCAGACTCTTACAGAGGAGAGGGTTAGATGTGAAACAGTTGTCACTGGAAACCTGTTTCATAACATCTTCCTAGGATTCAGTTTGTATCTATTATCACATTAGGACTTCCCGGCTTTGAACTTCTCCTGTCAGGAATGATTCTCAGAAGGCATCTCCTTTTAATTACTTTTTATCTTACTGTGAATCTAATTGTTGACTAAGTCTCTCTGAGAACATTCATTATTTGCAGCTTGGAGTAAAATAATTTGACTTCCTTTAGAAAAATTTTCATGAATTGAAGAGAGCAAAGCTTTGAAGGTGTGTGTGTGTGTGTGTGTGTGTGTGTGTGTGTGCTGTCTGTGTGGTGTTTGTGTGAATTTTGGTAGGGCACTAAGTGGGAATATATAAAATTAACATTTTATAGAAGAGCAAGTAGCTTTATCTATTTCTTAAAAATCATTGGATTATAATATGATAGCTAATCTTGGTTGTCAACTTGAGTGCATCTGGGAACAAAAAACACGCACAAGCTGTTAGGCACTCCTGTGAGAAATCTTCTTGCTCAGAATATTTGAAGTAGGAAGATCCACTCTAAATCTGGGTGGCACCTTCTGGCAGCAGCTCAGATAGAAGGAGATGGACAGGAGAGCTTGGCTTTTGTCTGCTTGCCTTCACTTTCACCAGCATGCCACCTCTCCTGCTGCTGGGGCATTCATTTGCCAGTATTAGAACAAAATTGTTAGGGATTCTAATTAGCAGCTCTGCAGGAACTCTTTATGACTTCAGGCCTGGATTAGTACTGCAGAGACATCCAGCCTCCTGGACTAAACAATTACCAGATTCTTGGTCTTTTATAAGTGTGAGGTGACCACTGTTGCATCGTCTGGACGGTATCCTGTAAGCCCTTTAAATAAAAACATCCACCCTATCAGTTCTGTTCCTTTAGAGAACTCTAAAGTATACAAGACATATTTGGTATAAATTGTTTCAAAGTATTTTAAAAATATATTTTGTTTTTGTGTTTTAAGATTTCAAATGTGCTTTTATATATTTGAGAGACATCAACAACACAATGTCTAACAAACTAGACAAGGATACAGCTCCTGTTGGTAAATGGAGATCTGTTCAATGCCTAAATAGGGTTGGAAGCGTTAGGGAATGAAATGCAACTATGAGTATAGAAATCCAAAGCTAAACTCAGATTAATAGCAGTTACAGAAGGAACTAAAAATGTCACCCCTTGTAGGTTTTTTTTTTTTTTTTTTTTTTTTTTTTTTTGCCTAAACTTGGCCGAAGGTATAAACAAGCATGAATATACAAATGAAATAAAAATTGAATGTTGGGCTACAAGTACTTATAAATAAAAACAGAAGAGTAACTCCTAGATAGGAATGCAGCATTCTCTCTTTATAAGTATCCTTTGTTCTCATTAGCTAAACTGCATCTGCATAAATGCATTTATGCAGAATGGATTGCCAAATTGTTGTTATTAACATAATATTTACAGTTCTGCTAAAAACAAAAATAGAATTTCATTCTGATTCATAAGCCTGATTGATATGGCAACGTAATAAAATTTAAATTGTTTTATGTCTACGGAAGCCTTTATAGTCGGAATGGCTCAGTAACTGAATAATCCCTTTCAAATAGGAAACCTGACTTAGGATAAAGAGAAAAATACATGAGGCTTTGTTTTACCTCTTTGTGTGTGTGTGTGTGTGTGTGTGTGTGTGTGTGTGTGTGTGTGTGTTTGTCAAGGGAGGATGTTAGGCTTATAGATGAAGATTAAAACTATGAGAATCTTAAAGAATACATGTTTAATTTTAGCAGGAAGACAAGGTGCTTCTTATTTGTGTTATCCGAGAAGGGAATGAAGTAGGAGGAGAGACTTCCCAGCACCAAGATGCAAAGCTTATCTCTGTGAAAATCACAATTACTTTAAATTGGTCCCTTGATTTCCTCCCAGAGTGAAGGCATCTTCACCCATTCCTGAGAAACCGAGAAGAAGTCCCAGGCTAAATACAGATTAATTCAACTCCGGTTCCTGTAGAGGGAGATGAAGTATTTCTTGGCCGAGGGCAGCTTCTAGGGAAAAGTACAACAATCACATTTCCAAGGAGGTAGCGTCCTTCCTGATCCTCTGCTCTGTCAATATCAAAGTTTTATTTTCTCACTTTCCACTAGGAGCTTGGAGACTCTTTGGTCTCCCTAGAGTCTAATGTATTGCTTACAGCATGGAACCCTGAGTACTTCTTGGTGTAATGAAATAATAGGTGGACAGTTTGAAGGGTGATGGTAGATTAACCCAGCCAGTAAGAACAAAAGGGAGAGATGAAAGACATGCATGGAATAGGTTGGGCATATCTGGCAGGGGTTCGGGCCTCCCTGAAGGTCTGTGTCTTTAAATGACCACAGAGGTAGTGAATGAGTTATTGAGGATCCTTGGTCATGGTAAATAGGGAAGGTACAGAATAATCACAGACAGGAAACAGTCTTTGGGAAGACACTTAAGTGGAACTTTGGGGAAACAGTGGAGAGACCACAGTGATTTCTCCTTTGTGGCATGTTCTGATAATGGTTTACAAATATCCCCCTTGATGGGGAAAAGAAAACTTTCTTTAGATTGAAGGAGGACTAGTAACATGCTCACAAAGAACAACTAAGCTTACATGCCATCCTTCAGCTGCATTAAACGTAGATCAGGTTACACATCCTCCAGGCTGGTCTCTTGAAAATATCTAGAAAATAAAACTCCACGGCCCTCTCTAGACATGCTAGAGGCATGACAATAATAGTCAGTACGACCTCTCTGTCTTTACTGAAGTCTTCTCTTGCAGGGGCATCATATTTATGTTATCATTCACAGTACATGTCCATTGCTTAGAAGAGGTTTGAGAAACTAGTTCTTGGAAAAATAATATTCACCCAGTTCCAACAAAGTGAAAAATAAGAGCCAGATCTTATGCCTTAGAAAGATATTTTTTGTAATAGGGTACTAGGCTTTAAAAAAATAAAAAGCTTAGAGGCCAGAGAGATAGCTCAGTGGTTAAGAGCACTGACTGCTCTTCCAGAGGTCCTGAGTTCAATTCCCAGCAACCACATGGTGGCTTATAACCATCTGTAATGGGATCTGATGCCTTCTTTTGGTGTGTCTGAAGACAGCAACATTGTACTCATATACATTAATTAATTAATTAATTAAAAATATAAAATAAAAGCTTAATAAATATAAACATGAAAATAAATTTAGGGCTCACAGTATGTGTGAATAGCAGACTTCCACAAGGACGAGTCAATGATCAGACACAGGATTCCATTTTATCCCATGGATCTAATTTTATTTTATGGATTCAATTTTATCTCATCCTAGGACAGTGCAGTCCATTAAGTTCAAGTCAGTTTAATTCACTTGCATTTTGCTTACTGTCACTTAACCCAATAATTACGAGATGTTTTTAAATGCTGCCTACCAAGGAAGAAATAAATGACTTGTTTAAGTGAAAGAAAATAGAGGAGATCAAAGCACTCTACTAGAGAGATGTTGCAAGAGGAGCAAAGCTGAACAGGATGGAGAGTGTGTGGCTGAGGTGGAGAGTGGAGGGAAAAGTGTCACATAAACTTTCCTGTTGTGAACCAAGGGCAATACAGACAGAACCTATCATGATTCCCACATACAAATAAATTTAGGATAACAAAGCAACATAATTTTCCCAACTTTCAGAGAATATGTTATGAGTATCACAAGTCATGGCAGCAGGTTTAAAACAAGCCCCGGATATGGGCACACTTCCTAAGCAGAAAAATTTCCATTTGACTTGGAGTATTAGTGGTTGCCATTATTTTTGACGGATTCAAGCAAATCGATGCATCAGTACAAATTTCGAAACTGTGGTTTTTAAAAAGAATTTTAATTCCAGAAGGACAAATTGCTCACCTCGCTTTACTAATAACTACACTTTCAAGGCCATTAATGATGGGAGAAATTTCCATAGAGTCAAACAACAATGAATAGCTATTTTCAGAATTTCACAAAATATATGAGTAGCAGAACAATACAACTATCACCAATATAACAGCTTAGTAAAAAATAGAATTGTCATTCTATTACAGCCAATGTCAAGGTATTTAGGACACGGTCTTTGGATGCTAGAGCCCAGTCTTTGCCTCATTAGGAGGAAAGACATTGCAGGTCATATTGCTTGTCTGTCCTTTCTAACAATGGAAAGTTTTGTTTCATTCCCAATTCTTTTTGAATATGTACAACATGCATTTAAATAAAATATTTTCCCAGGATATAATTTATTTGCAGCATGTAATCTTGCTATATCACTAGACATACATTATGCTAAATATATTGACTACTATTCACCTGGAAGTCTATCTACAATATCCAATGTGAGTGGGAAACTGGCAATGGAGCATCATTAATTTACTGGGACTTGGTCTGATTTATAATTAATAAAACAAATATCCGAGAGAGATGTCTAGTACACTATCATTATAAAGGGATTCAACTTTGCCAGAGAAATGTAGGACAGATACATAGATGTTGAAAAACTAAATTGCTGAGTGTGACTCTCTCATGCCCTCTCTGGCTTTCCATTTGAAAATGATAAACATTGTGTCTCCCAGAAGGGCTGGCAATCTTAAAGTCCAAGTCAGTTGTATAACAAAACGGGCTGGATGGGCTATAGGATGATACAGGCACGGCTGAGTAAGCATGACTGCACACCAATGTTCCTCTTCCCAGTCTAAGATTTATGAGAAAGGTGATACCCAAAGATCAAGGGTATCCCTGCTGGGATAGAATGAGACTCCATCGGGTCTCAGGGGTCAGGTAAATGGGATTGCTAAACTGAGATTTGTTGTTCTCAAACAGAAACTACAACCTACCAGGCTTTCTCGGGTCAGAAAGAGGGAGTTCTGGAGCCCTTTATAATATAAATGAAACGCAGGAGGATTCACTCTACATTCTCATATGCAATGTGGTAAATTACAATAGTCACTTTGGTAGTGAGACATAATAAGGATGAAACACAGTATTACTTTAGGCCCAGGCCAGTTTTCCTTTAGAGAACCCCCTGCCATCATTGCTGGGTGGAGGCTTGTTATTCTCCCTTTTCCTCGTGAGAATAAGTCAGGAATTCACAGTGCCTTCACTCTGCAATCTAATGTTCAGTGACTCAGCTCTGAATCCATCCCTATGGAAGGGGGCCTGGCTGAGTCACGCTCTTTGTTTCTAGGCTTGCCTTAATGTCTTGGCACTAGAAGAAAAGTGATTCTCAAGGCCTGGGGTAGATAAGGTCATTTCCTGCTTAGGTGTAGAGTACAGCTTCTTATGTGATATCTGACTCTGACAATCATTACGTTGTAGGAAGTATCCAGGGTCTTATTTGGCCTCAAATCAAAGCAATTGATCTTGATTGCTCTGTGATCATTGATTTTCTATTACACATCACCTGTATCTGGAAACAACATCCAGCAACAACCCAACATAAGTTTTGCAAAATTGCTAGCTCATGATCTTCCCACACAGAATATAATTTTAAAATGGTATATTGCAGCTCCTCCATAAGGGAGAGATATTTTAAATCTATTTTTAGTATAGAGAATGGAAACAGCTTCTGTGGTAGATGCTAAAACTCAAATTGTATTCCTGGTTGTATTTTTGGTTTTTCTTTTGTGATGTACTTAATTTTATTTTGTGAGTATGTGTGTTTTGTTTGCATGCACATATGTATATTGTATGCATGCATGGTGCATGTGGAAGCCAAAAAAAAAAATGGAAGAGGATTCCTTGGAATTGAAGTTAAAGATGGTTGTGTACTCCCATGTAAGTGTAAGAAACTGAACCTTGAACTTCATCCAGATCAGAGAGTGCTCTTAATTGCTGGTATTTCTTGCCATTAACCTCCTACATTTTATTCTTGAAGGATATAAACTTACATTTGACTAGAAGCCATAAACTGACTGTTAGTTAATTTTGATGTTTGGTAAACTTTACTTTAAAAAGCTGTCCCAGCCTTGGGTATGTGACTTCATTTTAAATAGCAAAGATAGGCAATTAATTCAGATTTGTTGAAATAAAGGGATTTTTATAGTAGGAAAAATCTTAAAGCCACTTTCATGGTTATTTATACGTAGCAAAACATTGTTTTCCATTAGACACAACAGACATAATTTAAACTACAACTCTGTGTTTACTAGTTTTATTTCATGAATACAACAGAATGTGAAAAGATTAGAAGTCTTTCTAATCTATAACCATACTTCCCTTATTCTAGTTTCTATATATAATGCTAAATATTCCCAAATGTAATTGATGCATCTATTTAAAATCAAGCAAGGAGAACTAGAACTAAGTTCAATGTGTAGAGTTATGAACACAATTGTAATTGAGGTACATTTATATGTCTATTACCAGAGAAACAACCAACATAACTCTAGAGCTGCCTTGTTGGGACACCAGCAATATGAATCAGCCACTAATATCTCAATAGAACTCTCAAAAATCCCCTAAAGAAAACAATATTCCTTGTTCTGGTCACTTGCTATATCTACAGCATGCCTTCGAGCCATTAGGGCAAAATCTACTTCATAGTTCAAAGCCTAAATACTTTATAATGGATAGTACCCAATAATCAGATACACTGTTAAAGTTTCATCAAAATACACAAATATATAATACTTATATGGAATATAAATTGTTCAGTGTTCATTAGATCAAGGTTTGCTAATGAACTTGTCAAAATCCTTCCCATTACTCTTTGAGTGTTCACCAATTAATTTTTGAGTCGTTTAAAGATTAGATCCATTTAATCGGCATTTCTTCTGTTCCCTATCTTTAAGGTACTATATGTAGAGCATTCTCTAAAATGGATCTAGCCTCAGAGTCCAGTCTGAAAAGTGAATCAACACCAAATCCATTGAAAAGCCTAGATCCTAGACCCAAGCTGCTGCAACTTGCAGCAGTTTAGCTCATAAAAGTATCATAGGATTTGAAAGCATCAGTAGGCAGCACCTTAAGACCTAAGTCCTAGTGCTATGGAAAGTACATAGAGGTAATGAAAAAAAATTCATGATCAAACTCACCCTTCAGTCTTCCTGCATCTTAGTTTCTTCATTGAAGTTCAGAACTTCAAGGTCAGACAATGTTACAATTTGCTACATTTGTAAACAGGCAATTCTGCAACATTAGCTGTTGCCCATTAGTTGTTCTTTCTAACCAGTCATTACAGAAGCCCTGTAAGTGGAGTTTCAGTTCCTAATGCTTTGTTATTGTTGCTCTTGTTGAGAGAAAGTTTCTCTGTGTAGCCCTCCCTGGCTATACCAAAACTCACTGTGTCATCCAGTCTGCATATGTGACCCTAGTGCTGGGACTAAAGACATGTGCTACCACTGACTGCCATTAGTTGTTCTTATTGACTCTACAAAGAAAAGAGAATTATGGAATTAGCATGACACCTTTATTTCATTCCTGTTATCTCATTTAAATCTTTTTGTTTAGCTCTGTGCAAGTCTCTTTCTCATATCTGTTGAAACAATCATATCTGTAAAGCAAGAGCTCATTCTTTGATGAACTGTTGTAGGACTCGCAGTATATGGATGTTTATGAATGCTTTGTGGAATGATGTGTGCCATCGGTAGATAAAGATGTCCATCAACTTACACACCTCTGAGCAAACTGAGAGCAAGGAAGGATCTCTGGGATGCTGTGTGCTCTGGGCTAAGAAATGATGTTGATTTCGTGTCTGGGTTTGGCATTTCCCTGTGTCCCCTCTAATCTAACTGAAGATTTAAAAGTGAACTATTGGAACCCCCCTATAACTACTTTGAAGCTCAGATGTCTCTTGTTTTCAGTTTTCTTAACAATTTTGTAATTTGAGGTCTCTTATATTTTTCCATTCTATGCTAAGTTTATGTAGGTATCTTCACAGTCTCCCTGCTTCTGTCCCACAAATAGCAATTGTTCTTTCATAAAACAGCAGTAGAGCCATAGTTTCTATTGACCAAAATGTAATAATATGAGATGTTCACAACTTTAGAAAATGTAGTATATCAAAAGTCTCATTTTAAAAGCTGGAATACATCTAATCATGTATAGATGTATCTAATAATTCAGAATTTTTTAAAGTGAAATAGAATTCAGATTTTTTTTACAAGTGGCCAATTTGACTTTAATTTCTAATACCATCTGATGTAGAAATCTGTAATCTTACAGCACACCAATAATTAGTCATTCTAATGTATAAACCAAGACAACCACTATATCCATGCCTCATGTCATAATAACTATGTTCAACTTCCTTTTCCATAACTCAAGGATCTTGATTTTACAGCTTAAATGTCACTACAACTACAAAGCACTTGTAACAAATCTTCTGTTTAACCAATTAATTCTTCTTAGCTAATATAAGGGAATGCAATTGGATAAACTACTAAATAATGATAACTTAAATAAGCTTTTAATTAATATAATATTCCATATAATTTTGTTAACTCAAATTCATGGCATGATTTTTCACAAATACTATTATATTAGAGTGAAAACAAGTTATAATTGCCTTGGTATTAATCACATTGGTTATTCTTGCCTGTTTTTATTTAAAGAGGAGAAATCATATGAATTACGGAGGACAACAAATCTGTAATGCAAGAAATACAAAGCAATTTTCCCAGAATCATGCAATATTTTAAAAATGGTACTAAAACATACAATGTATTTTCATATGATAAGAAGTATTCTAAAAATTTAAAGGTATACTTCAAAATATGAGAAAAATTTCTTTTATTGCCATATAAATTGTTTTTTGAAATATAGCATTAGTATTTTTCCTTTTAAAGGGAAATGACTAGGTGGCAAGATAGTTCAGGACTTGCCATCCAATGATGCAAACCTGATGACACAATTTTGATCAACAGACAGGTGAAAAGAGGGAACCAACTCCACAAAGATGTCTTCACACACACACACACACACACACACACTCACTCACAAATAATACTGATAAACAAAATAAAATAAATATTTAAAGGGAAGTGCCATTCATACTCTACTATCAATTTAATGTATAAAGAAACGGCATTGGTTTTAATTAATAGAATATTGAAGCAATACCAACTATGTGTTATAGTTTGAATGTGGAATATCCCCTATTGACTCCTGTGTTGGAATATTGGTTTCAACGGGTGATGCTCTTTTAAGACATTACACGACTTGTTTGAACATGGGAGCATGGTGATAGACACAGCTAGGAGGCTCAAGAGTTACAGCTGGCCCAGATTGGCCTGACATCTGCTTCCAGGTCTGGAGATGTGATCAAGCCTTGATACAAACTTCTGGTACTAAAGACAGGAATTTGTCCCAGGGCCACACCTTCTCTAGTATTAAACTGTGGAGTATAATAAGTCCTTTCTCTCTTAAATTTCTTAGAATCAGGTTTTTCATTACAATGATAAGAAAATTCACTAGTACATTGCACATGCTTTCAGGATAGGGCTTCAAGAGCCATGATCGATTCAGTTATGTCCTTTAGAGACCCTGAGATCACTGAGTTTGGAAAATCTGGAGATGGCCCCTATGCAGAATGACAGCTATTCCATACATCCCAGATGAGTCTTCTACACCTGTAAAAGGACCACCTTAGTCACTGTCCTCAATCGATGTACTGATGATTGTAACCCAGCAATGATACCCTGTAAATCAGCCAAAGAAGAGGAACTTTCAGGACCAGCTGATCTTAGCCCAACCTGTAGAATAATGAACACCCGGTGCTTTACCATTGTGCTAAGACATTGTTTGATATGGTATAGAATGCCTAAGTAATTGATACAGTAGAGTTGATGTAATATAACTATTATTATCAACTTTTTATTGTGTTCATTTTTCCATTAGTAATACAAACACGAACCTTAGAATCAATAATAAAAAAAAGCTGCAAATTTAATCTGAAATTGAATACAGCTTGGTATGTATGGTTTCACAGTCCAGACAATTTTCTTCATAAACATGTAGCTATCTGTGCTATAACTGAAGTTTCTATCATCAACATGACTGACATTTTTCAGAATTATTTTTTAAGACGTATTTATTTTATTTTATATGAATACACTATCGTTGTCTTCAGACGTACCAAAAGAGGGCATCAGATCCCATTTCAGACGGTTGTGAGCCACCACGTGGTTGCTGAGAATTGAACTCAGGACCTCTGGAAGAGCAGTCAGTGCTCTTAATGACTGAGCCATCTCTCCAGCCTGTGACTAACATTTTTCAGAACCTCATGCTAACTATAGGCCCTAATTCATGGACTGCATACATATTTTCCCCTCAGAATGGATGACTTCTTCCATCTCTAATTTTATGGCCTAACTATTACTTGTAAGCACAGCTCTCTTGTTATAAAATGAATTCATATACATGGATTCTGTCATGGTGTATCTATAGTTTTCCCTGCAATTTATGTATTTAATTTTCTGCTTGTCTATTACACTATTTACTTTGTATTTATGAGTGATCTGTTATTCCTATTAGAGAAACTGGAATAGATTTCATCAAACACTAAGACTATCATTTTCGGGTAAGTATTTTAAGGCCAAGATATTATGCTTCATAGAAAACTGCACTTGAGATGCTGCAATCAAGCAAAGCGTTTAGAATACTATGTAAAAGGTTCCTTTTATAAAATATACCTCCTTCCTCCAGTATCTCTGCAGCAAGCATCCACCATTACTTTCTAGAGCTATCAAGGTTTCTGTAAAAGAACTACTATAAAGGCCATGTAACAATATTTCCTGAGATTTTTTAATATCCATTTTTATTGTAAAAATATATTGTCCTTATAGCATTTAGATTAAAAAAGTAAAAAAGAAGGATGAAAAAACATGCTTCATTTTAAAATCAAACACCCATGTGTGCACACACACAAACACATACTCACACTGAGGAGGGAGGGGGAAGGAAGGGAGGGAGAAGTCAAGGGGGAGAATGAGAGGCAGGAGATGGGGGAGAGGGAGAAGCATATATGCACACACCCATCTTATAATGTAAACCTGTATTTTATGAATCTATTTTGGTTAATGTCATTTCCTAGTTCTGCCATTTCTTTTCAAAAAGGATACTCACATGTATAATGATAAAAAATAAGCACAGGACTGTTGGGGCATGAATGCCATTCTAGCTGCTGGAGAGACCAAAGCAAGATCTTGAGTTTGATGCCAGCCTGGCTGCAGAGGAATTTTAATCCAGCAAAATGGCTACTCTAGAAAGGGATCCCATCCAAAAACCTAGGTCTATGCAATGCAGCTGGAATACAAACACATTCTCAGTACACACCTTTACTCCCAAACAATGATATCTAATCGACAAATTGATGAATCAGAGAAAGATTTGACAGAATGAGTCAGAGAGAGGATACACCCAACTCTCAGAAGAACAGCACCAGAAAAAAAGGCCACTTAAGAGCAGCACAGAATGAGTCAGGATCTGAGGGCAGTTCAGCGAATGTAGTTCATTTGAGTTCAGTTCAATGGAGTTTGGTGTGGTTCAATTGAATGCAGTTGAGTTTGTGCAGTTCTGTTCAGTTCCACTCAGTTCCATTCAGTTCAAGCAGTGAGTGCAGTTCAGTTCATGGAATTCAGAGGCAGTTTATCCAAGCACAGCAATTCAGAGAGAAGCCAAGAGAAGCCAATTTGAATCATTCAGCTTGGAGAGGAGTTTTGAGCCTGGACCACTGAGTGGAACTAGCTAGCCAGAGTTCAGAAAGACCTAGATTGTGAGCTTTTTCACCAGTAAACCTCCAAGGCAACAATTATAAGTGGCAAATAAAAGTTACTTTTACACCTGGTCAATGGAACAAGATTATTCTCTCAACATAAACATTTTCAACTCTGTTGCGGAGCCTACCCATAGGGTAGCATTTTTCACTTTTTGTGTTTATAAGTTGACAAACTCATTAAGCTTAGTCTGATTTTCACACCCCAAAAAACACATGATGATTATGTGTGTATGTGTATCTATAACATCTATCTATCTATCTATCTATCTATCTATCTATCTATCTATCTATTAACACAACAGAGAAATATAGAAGCCTTGCTGCATAAACCTGAGAAAGCATTTTTCCATAAACAGTCTTACATTTGTAATTGTTGCCAAGACAAGACATCGAGTCACACTACTGAGCACAAACAGTTGCGAATTGGCTTTATCAACTTTCTTCTTCCCATCATTCCTGTACCTGTGGATCATTAAAAGACTGAACTGAAGAAAACTGAATCAGTATTCAGTGGTACCCTATGTAAAGCAGCAAGCCCACAATGGCTTTGCACCTCTCAGTAGTACCCACTTTTTATTACTTAAAATAGGAGTTAGTGAGGAGAGCAAGAAGAACAAATCTAAGTTTGATTTTTTTCAGCAAAAAAATCTACTTTTATGACTTTATCTAATTTTCAATCTCTGACATATGTCTTTCTAGCCTTATTTCCAAACAATATAAAATAGATTTAATTTTTTATTATTATTTTCTATATTCTTTGTTTACATTCCAAATGATTTTCCCTTTCCCAATTCTTCCCTCCTCATAAGTCCCATAAGCCCTCTTCCCTCCGCCCTTTCCCCAATTAAACCCTCCCACTTCCCTGTCCTGGTATTCCTCTACAATGCTGCATCAAGACTTTCCAGGACCAGGGTCCTCTCCTTCCTTCTTCTTGGGAATGATTAGATATGTGAGTTGTGTCTTGGGTTTTCAGAGCTTCTGGGCTAATATCCACTTATCAGTGACTGCATTACATGTGTGTTCTTTTGTGAATGAGTTACCTCATTTAGTATATTTTCCAGTTCCAACCATTTGTCTAAGAATTTCATGAATTCATTGTTTTAAATTGCTGAGTAGTATTCTATTGTGTAAATATACCACATTTTCTGTATCCATTCCTCCACTGAGGGACATCTGGGTTCTTTCCAGCTTCTGGCTATTATGAATAAGACTGCTATGAACATAGTGGAGCATGTGTCCTTATGCCAGGGAATCCACAGGAGTGGTATAGCAGGGTCCTCCAGAAGTGTCATGCCCAGTTTTCTGAGGAACAGCCAGACTGATTTCCAGAATGGTTGTACCTTGCAATCCCACATCCTTGCCAACACCTGCTGTTTCCTGAGTTTTTAATCTTAGCCATTCTTACTGGTATCAGGTGAAATCTCACAGTTGTTTTGATTTGCATTTCCCTAATGGCTAATGATGTTGAACATTTCTTAAGGTGCTTCTCAGCCATCCAAAGTTCTTCAGGTGAAAATTCTTTGTTTAGCTCTGAACCCCATTTTTAATAGGGTTAATTGTTTCTCTGGAGTCTAACTTCTTGAGTTCTTTGTATATATTGGATATTAGCCCTCTGTTGGATGTAGGGTTGGTGAAGATCTTTTCCCAATTTGTTGGTTGCCATTTTGTCTTTCTGACAGTGTCCTTTGCCTTACAGAAACTCTGTAATTTTATGAGGTCCCATTTGTCAATTCTTGATCTTAGAGCATAAGCTATTGGTGTTCTGTTCAGAAACTTTCCCCCTGTGCCCATATCCTCAAAGGTCTTCCCCAGTTTCTTTTCTATTATTCTATTCCCAGTTTCAGTGTGTCTGGTTTTATGTAGTGGTCCTTGATCCACTTGGAGTTGAGCTCAGTACAAGGAGATAAGAATGGATCAATTCGCATTCTTTTGCATGCTGACCTCCAGTTGAACTAGCATCATTTGTTGAAATGCTATCATTTTTCTACTGGATGTTTTCAGCTCCTTTGTTGAAGATCAAGTGACCACAAGAAGAAAGGAGTGGACACTGGTGCTAGAATGGACCAAAACATCATTGTGGGAGAGTACAAGAACAGTAAAGTGGGAGGGGGTGGATGCGGGAGCAGGGGGAGGGAAAAGGACATGTGGGGCCTTTGGGGGTGGGGAACCAGAAAAAGGGAAATGAATTGTAAATATAGAATATATACAATAAAAAAAATCAAAAAAAAAAAGATCAAGTGACCATAGGTGTGTGGGTTCATTTCTAGGTCTTCAGTCCTATTCCATTGATCTACCTGCCTGTCACTGTACGAATACCGTGCAATTTTTAACACTATTGCTATGTAGCATTGCTTGAGGTCTGGAATACCGATTCCCACAGAAGTTCTTTTACTGTTGAGAGTAGTTTTAGCTATCCTGGGTTTTTTGTTATTCCAGATGAATTTGGGAATTGCTCTTTCTAACTATGAAGAACTGATTTGGGATTTTGATGGGGATTGCATTGAATCTGTATTTTGCTTTTGACAAGAAAATCTTCCATGCTCATGGATTGGCAATATTAATACAGTTAAAATAGATTTAATTTTTTAATTTATTACTATTAGTTACCAAATTAGTCTTTCTCTATGATATTTTATATATAATCCTTCTATATAAAAATTTGGATACTCATCAGAGTGAGACATCTCTAACAAATTTGTTAAGTTTGTAGAACCCAATGTTCATTGCCTTAATTAATTTCTTTTAGTGAATTTCATTCTCCTCTTCAAAATAGCTACAATTATCATTCTGTCTCTTCCTGTATATGATCAATTATAGCTATAGCCTCATTTCTAGATTACCACATGCAACCTATCAAGATTGGCAAACCAGTAGATATAAGAGAAGCCATGTGATTTGTGTGCCATTCATAACATCAACTATATTTTCATTGGTAGATTAACTTCATAGTTTATTTGGTTCCCAAAATATTATGTAACTTGTTCACTTTTGAAAATGTACAAGAGATTTCAAATTCTACTTTCCTAGCAAGTGGATTCAGAAATCATGGAACAAGAATCCTGAAAGAACAGAAAGGTAACAATGACATCCTGGCTGATTCTGGTCAAATAATAACCAGTAAAGGCTTTCAGCTTTGTGGATCAGGTACAATGGCAAGAAGGCTCAAAACACTGGCTTTACTATTTATTAAAGGATAAAAAAGAAAATGAAGCAGACAAGGAAGGAGTTTCTTTAATGTTGTACAAGAGGCAAATGATGATATCTTTTTGGTAATTAAAATGTGTTTCTATGAACCCAAAATTGAGAGATATGTGGTTTGTGTGTGTGCACACATGTGCATGCACATGCATGCATGCAACTTCACTCAACAAAGAATACAGTCTCATTAAATGTATTTGAATGTAGAATAAAAACTGACACAATAAATGATTTGTACAGAAAAATAAAATATCTAAACTAGGTGTACTGTATGCATGAGCCATTGGTTAATGATCCAGATTAAAACCCCAGATGTCCAGTGATTTAGCTCTGAGTGGAAATTAGGAGCAGAGAAGTGATATGAAATGTTAAATTAGAGAACAGGGAAGCAACTTGATATGCTTTCAGCATTTGCAGATTTTCTCTTTGATGTAGAAATGTATTCGAAGATAGTTTTGTCTCACATAGATGAAAGAGGTTGAGAAAGTTCCTGAGAACAGCATGGGGGAAAAGACTGCATCCTGAACTAGGCATTTGTGCTAGTGCATTTGAGTGGGAGGGAAGTCACACCTCCTCAAATTCTGGCAAGGGCAATAGCTGTAAACACGAAGGAGCCAGAGCAAATATTGTAAAAACTGCAAGGAGAGACAAACACACAAAGGCTGTTTCATCTGTAACAGCCAATGGAGACTGGCATCCTGAGGACATTGATGGATGTAGCCTAGACTGGACCTTGAAAGCAACCATGCAGCATGAGACTGAGACCCTAGATACAAGATGATAGCAGAGAAAAGCAAATGTGAGGCCATATTCTGTGGTTTTCCTAGTATTCAGCACCAACTCTTCAGTCATTTTTTATTCTTTTCCTAATTCATCAGCACAAGGTCTCCTGTCCAATCTGTCAGTCGAAAGTCTACAGAGTAGGAGCTCTGAACTTTAACCCAAACAAACTCTCTATTCTTCCTCACTTAATTTTACCCCACTACCCTTCTGCCTTTGGTAGCCTAGGCAAGTACAACACCCCATCTCCTTTTACTTTCTTATTTCCAGATATGTGTACTTCAGTGTGTTTTGAATATGGAAAGCAAGGAGTGCCCTACTAATCATCCAATAGTGTCATGAAGTTTAAGCTCATCCATCCCTCCTGCCTGTAAGAACACATACCCCTTGGCTGCGGCTCATACCTCTCATGCTTTGAGCTGAAAAAGTTTTATGTTACAGAATATGCCCAATACCTCCCATCTCCTGGAGGTTTGGCTGTTTCATCCCTTTGACTGTATTTTGCCAGCTTTCCAAGGAATGGCTTTCTCCACACCAATAGCACACCTACACTGTCATTTTCACAGAAAAAGCTTTCTTAACCAACCAAGTCAACACTCCACTATTTTTACATCACTGTATCATGTCATCTCATTTTTACCTTCTTTTCTGTTTCTTTCCCTCCCTTCCCTTCTTCCTTCCTCCTTCTTACTGCCTTCCCTCCTCCCCCTCCATTTTTCTATTTACTTAAACCAGAAAGTGAGTTTAGTAGAACAAGGATCTTCCTTTACATTTGTCTTTCTAGCACTATATTAAAAATTTAACTAGCTCATGTAAAATAATGTCTCAGTTAGGATTTTATTGCTATGAAGAGTCACCATGACCAAGGCAACTCTTATAAAGGACAATGTTTAATTGGGGCTGTCTTATAAGTTCAGAAGCTCAGTACATTATCATTAAGACTGGAAGCATGTCAGTGTCCAGGTAGGTGTGGGACTGGAGGAGCCAAAAGTTCTACATCTTGATCTGAAGGAAGCCAGAAGAATACTCCTGTCTTCCAGGCAGCTAGGGGAGTGTCTCAAAGCCCATCCCCACAGTGACACACTTCCTTCAACAAGGTCACACTTTCTAATAGTGCCAATCCCTGGGCCAACCATATTCGAACCACCACAATAAAATGTATGGACTGGGAGTAGGGTAACACCTGGTCTATAAAAAAATAAAAGTAATAAAATATTTATTTATTTATTTATTTACTTACTTACTTACTTTTGTATAGGTGTTTTCCTATACAAGTGTGTTTGTGCCCATGGAGGGCAGAGGAGAGTGATGGACACCCTGAAACTGCAGTTATAGTTGAGAGCTACCATGTGGTTACTAGGAATTACAACATGGCCCTCCGAAGAACAGCTCCTGATTTTAACCACGGGATTATCTCTTCAGCCCCTAGAATTATACTTTTATAAAAAATTATTTATTTCTCAGAATTAATCTTTCACCTACATTGTGAAGCACACCAAAAGAAAAACAGAAGCAATGAAAGAAATAACAGGAAGTAACCAGTATCTCTTTAGATTGTGACTCACTCACAGTAGCTGGTGAGTCCCGGATATTGTTCAGTACACCATCAGGTGACTTAAGCTTTATATCCAATCACTATCCCAACACAGAGTAGCACAGACAAGAGAAGATGATCCCAGGGTCCATGAACTAGCAGATATAGCCAACTGGTGACCTCTGGGCCCAGAGAGACTTTGTCTCCAAAAATAACATGGTTATAAGAAAGGGTAGGGTTTGATGACTGCATGGCTAATAGTTATGCCACACAAGCTGACCACTCTGAATTGGATCCTTGGAATATAAATAAAGGTTGGAGAAGAGGAGCAACTCCGCAAAATTGTTTTCTGACATTGACACAGACTCTGTGGCACATACATGGCAACACATATGCACGTAAGCATACACACAATAATAATGATAATAATAATGATAACTAACAACAACAACAGTAACAACATTTAAAGGGTCTAGAGAGATGGCTCAGCACTTAAGAATACTGGATATTCTTCCACAGGGCACTAGTTCAACTTCCATCGCCTATGGAGCTACTTATAACCACCTATAACTCCAGTTCCAGGGAACCCAATGCCCTCCCCTTGCCTCTTCAGCAAGTCAGTCACACAACTGGTACACAGATCCAAACATCCAATATTGACTTCTGTTTTGTACATTCATGACATATACATGCAGACACACCTGCATACATACGTGAACATGTACATATACATACACAGAAAAAATCATGGGTTATTCATTTAATATGTTGCTCATTTCAGTAGTAAAAGACTTTTTATAATTTCCAATGTTGAGATTTAGCCCACACTGCTAACAGTTTCTTTTCTACTGAATTAAGTACACAAATGTGCTTTTCCTGTTAGCAAACTTTTTCCTTTCTTGTAGATGACACTTGAGTTTCAATGTGTTAGGGTTGTCAGTTAGGTATACATACTTAATAACTTGCTGAGACTCTAGTGACTATCTTGTGAATATTAAAACCACAGTGGTAATATTTACCACAGTGGTAAAGTCTTGTGTACAGTACTCATGGAGTTAGGGTGCATTTCAAATTTTCTTTTCTCCATTAGCCAAAAGGAAAGGGTTGAAGGGATGCAGTTTTACATTTTTCTTTTTTAAATTTCACAAAGAAACAGTTAAGAATAGTGTGCTGGGTTGGTGGGGGTGATTCAAGTCTCCTACAGCTGAAAGGTTACTTAATTCAGAGCTGTGCTGAGTGTCCTGATCTATTCCTAGCTTCCTGATAGACAAAGGTTTCACCCACAATCTGCAATCAGCCCTAGAGTTTTCTCCAGGCAAGGACGCTGATGCATTGGTAAGTACATCATCAAGGAAAGGGGTGGAAGCCATCAGAGCAGGGAGAACATAGTTGAGTGTACTCACGGTCTAGCCTAAGAAATGGTGTTCCCAGAGGACTACGCTGGGGGCTGGGAAAGCAGGGAGCATGTTTGTCTAATCAGGACTTTTACAGGACTCTGGATCACAAACTCTTGAGTGCTTTGAAAAAAAGTAGGCTCTTAGTTACATGCATTGGCCAGGCTGAGAGATTCAGTGGGAACAGGTGTCACCAGTTAGGTGATCTGTATGCACCTAAGGAGCCAGATGACACAGCAAAAACTGGCTGCTGTTGCTGCTTACATTATCTCCCTGTAGTGACCCCAGAGCAAGTCCTTACTTGCTGGAAAATAGAACGCTGCTTTATTTATGTATGCGTGTTAATGTATGGATGTGAAAATGAATAGAGCGTTTGATGTTGTTGCTCCTGCTTATTGACTAACTGCCAAGGCTGTGCTTTGTCAACTTATTCAGCTTCTGGTGAGCCGGCCTAGTCTATAAACAGAAATGCTTCTTTCTCTTTGGTATCAAAATATTGATGCATTTTTGACACTCCATCCACTAATTCCACATCAGAAGCATATTCTAACACTTCCTGATGGGAGTCAGAGTGTGTACCTCCTGCTTTATCTTAGCAGGCCAACAGAGCCGCATTCCACTTCATCCATTATCATGTCTTTAACTGCTCGTCACCACACAAGCTGGACACGAAAGGAACTACACTGTGAGTATACAGACAAAGAGCTAATGACAAATACTTTAGGATCCGCATGGGGTCATGCACTCTACAGGATTTTCAAGTAATTTAAAAACTCAAACAACATTCTTAGTCCAAAGGCCACAAAAAACAAAACAAAACAAAACAAAACAACAACACATGGAAGGCCTACAGGCCAGATATGACAAATCAATGTTAATTTTCTGATTACTGAGATAAGTAAATATATGGTTATAAATATGATTTGGCTTTATCAAGCAGTCATTTTGGCTCATCTGCATAAAATAATAATGTAGGCAGACAGAATTTGGAAGTTTTTGTATTGTGGAAAAGATATGGTTCACTCTTTAGTGAACACAAGCATTTCAAATGCCCACAGTAAGCTTAGCCAGATTTAGTTCATTCCTATTTTTAATATTAAAAAGATAGTAGTTCAGTTTTAATTTTATTTTCAGTTTTTCCTTCCACTAAGTGGTGTGCGTGTATGTGTGTGTGTGTGTGTGTGTGTGTGTGTGTGTGTGTATGCCCCAGCATTCAATTGGAGGTCAGAGGACATGATCTTTTACCCTTATATGGGTTCTGGGGATTGAAGTCTCGCACATTAAGTCTCTTTCCCCAGCAAATCATCTTTCATGGACATCATCATATGCAATTTAATAATAAAAAGATGTATTTATCTTATGTTAATGAGTTCTTTGCATGTACTTGTATGTATGTGCAGCATATGCATACCTGGTATCCAGGTAGTCTAGAAAACAATGTTGGATCCCCTAGAACTGGAGGTACAGATGGTTGTGAGTTGCCACAAGGGGGTTATTAACTGAGCCTGAGTCCTCTGCAAGAGTAGCAAGTACTCTTAATTGCTAAGCCATCTTTCCTGTCCCATTTATAAAATTTAAAATGCATCTTTAATATTACTCTTTAGAAATTTAAGAAAGGAAAACGCAGATAAGATAGGAATTACTGCTTCTCATATGTGACAGGAACATTTTCCCTTCTTCCCTTGCCAACCCACACCTTCCCTGTTCCCTAATTTTCAAACACAATTTTTAGTTGGGATCCACTTATAATAGCTATATTAGGTTCAGTGTATTTATGAAAAAATGTGTATTTGTGATTATATGTGTTTGTGTATGTATATGTGTATACATGCAAACACGTGTATATGAAGTTGCTCTCTTTATACCTTTCATTTCTGATAATACTTGTTAAAGATTCAGTTTCATAAGAAAGTGGCATTGTTGGATCAAATTATCACTGACATGGACTAAATTGTCATTGATTCAACAGCTCTCACGACACCTCTGGCTGCCACCCCCGACAGCCAGATGTTGCACATGTTCCTTAAGTACTATTTTTCTAGTCTAGCATATGATTGTAAAGGATGCAGGGATCATGATGGCACCAGGAACCTTGCTGTGCAAGGATTCCATCTTGCATCATATTTGTGACCAAGTCACTATGTCTTGTCTTACCAGGTAGCAGTTTCTTCTGATTGAAAAGTAAAGTTCTGTTTTGACATGACAATTTTAATTCATAATTTGTTGAAGGCTTTGAGGAATTAGCAGGGGCATATCCTTATCACCCACTCGCCATAGTAATTAGATCTTTGCAGTTTAATCTCTGTATCTTTTCTCTTCCCCTTCTTCATTCCTTTCTTCCCTCTATCTTTCTTCCTCCTACCTTCCCTGTATTTATCTCATAGTGCCTCCTCATTTTCCTTTGTACAACGAAACTAATTTTCTTGGAGTAGAGTGGCTTTGAATTATTGATGCCAAGAAAATAATATCATCAATCGAAATTAATATTTTGAAAATTTCAGAATGAGAAAATATTTCTAATTTGATTTTATGAAGCTAAATCACATATGAAGTTCTGATTACAGTGCCAGTAGGTTGTACTACAAGAAATCTACAGGGCAAGATACATTGTAAATATAGACCTAGATTCTCAACATAACATAGATATAATATAGACATAAAATCCATTTAACAGTACATTAAATGGATCCTTTACTACCATCAAGTAGAAATAATTTCTGTAGTGTAAGTATTGCCCAAACATTTGCAAGTGAAGAAATTTGATTTGCCATACAATGAAGGCCAGAAACCATATCATCTTCACAAAAGATGCCAAATACTTATGTTATCCATGATTTAAAAAAAAGTTTAAGCAAAAAGAGTACTTCAGTAGTGTTCTTCAGGACACTAAAACCCATAAGTTACATCATGGACAGTGGTGAAAATCTGAGAGATTTCCTTTATATTTTAGGGGCTATGAATTTGAATGAGGATGTAGAAAGGTACATGGAGGGTGGTTAGAGGGAGGAAAGTGAAGGGAGATATCTCGTTATTAAAGCATAACCCAAAAATTTAAAAATATTTAAAAACGTGAACACAAATATGTTTGCTTTTATATCCATTCAGACTATGTCCAGGAAGTATGAGCCAAATCAATTAGGAAAACATAAATCCAAACAGAAAATGAAGATGTTCAATGTCTTAATTTGTCAACAGCATGACCTTATAATAGAAAACCCTGAAGACATCATCAAAAAGTTAGAACTGGTAAATGAATTCTATTTGATAACTGTATTAATAGCCATTCTTTAAAATATCACAAAAGTGCTGGGGAGCAAATTTAATTACAACAGCTAAAGGTATGTATACTGCAAACCTCACCACATTGTTAAAAATTGCAGGCAACCAGTGAGTGAATAAACTCAGTGCTCATAAACTGTAAAGATGGATATGATCATCATGTATACATCACCAAAATGAGGTACTGATTTGATATTTTTTTCTATTAGAATTTAAGTATCATTTTTCACAGTCCCTGAATCTCATAAGAAGTATCAAAGGACTAAAAACAGCCAGAATAAATTCTGGGCAAAAAATGGATGGGGCCATTATTCTTTCTGGCATCCAAACATATTACAAAACTATTTCAATCAAACCAGCATGATATTGGCATAAAGAAGACTCATAGATGAATGAAATAAGGCAAAAAGCCCAGAAATAAACCCTCACACCTGCACTCAATTTATCTTTAACAAAGGTGCCAAGAATACATAATAGAGAAACAATTCTTTCAATAACCGCTGTTGGGAACACTGTATGTGCACACCAAAGAATTCAGTTGTCCTTGAATCCTTATACATACCTCAACACATAACTTAAAGTGTGTTACATAATAAATTTAGTAACTGACTATAAAACAGCCAGAAAAATATCAGAATGAAGTTAGACAACATGAGTTTGAGCAATAATTTCTTGCTTATATTCTATAAAACACAGACAATAGGAACAAAAATAGACAGGATGTATCCAGCAACTGATTCCTCTTCACAGAGGCAATGATCAGTAGACTGAATAAATCACCTTTATAACAGGAGGAAATATTTGCCAACTATGTAATGTGCTAATATCCATCAAGAAGTCTATAGCAAGAAAAATAACAGCATAATTTACAAACGGGAAATGGAGAGGCCCACACATTGCACAAACTAACAGGTAGATGACAGCTAACTTAAAAACTGCATTTTGTCACAAACAAGTATGGAATACAAGTTAGTGCCCTACTGAGAGACTACTTCACAGTTAGAATGGCATTTATAAAACTGATAGAAGTTGGTGATAATATAAAGAAAAGAGAACCCTTTTTTAAAGTTAATCAGAATGAAATTAGTGCAAGGATTGTGGACGATAGTGAAAACATAGCCTTAAAATAGTAAAGAATTAATCCCTTCCTGTGCAATCCCTTTCTTACCCAATGTAAGTGAAATAAGTATGTTTCAGAAATATATGCATTTCTGCCATCACTGAACATCATTCTCAAGAGCCAAAATTCGGGAACAATGAAAGTGTTCATCTGTTGGGATCACTAAGGTCCTTGTACCTAAAGATTAGGTACAAAACCAGGAATGTTAAACAAGCAAAATTGTCCTTTCAAAGGAAAGAACATATAACCCCCTTTTCTATTGAGAGTGATGGGAATTGGAGGTAGTTAATAGTCTGGTGATCTGCTTATCTGTATAGCCAGAGGCTCCCTCAACCTCCTACAACCAGAACCAGAGGTGGCTTATCATCAAAATGGCCTCTATGCTATCTATATGACTGAGACCAAGCAAGACTCTTCCCCAAGACACTGAAGCAAATACAGGTAGACAACCTCTAGATCCCATCTTCTTGGAAGAAATGACATGTACTTTGAATTGAATTTTCTTATAATTATGCCTTCTTGTACATCAAGAATTAGATTACATCAGGAACCTTTTTTTCCAAATTGTACCGGGTTTAACTATGCTAGCAATAAACCAGCTGGCATCAGATTCCCCAAATTTGATCCAGGCCAATTAAATCAGGCTGAACTAAGTTTTCATCCTGCCTCTTTGCAGTTTTTTTTCACTGATAGTCTTTATGCCTACCAGGACTCCCACATCCATCAGTGAATGAACAGATTAAAAAATATCACACACATGCACGTGCACACATACTGGAATGTTGAGTTTTATAAAAATATGAAAACTGGAGATATGGTTGATGGAGGCAAGATATGGTATGGGGGAATGGGGTACCTCTGCGGGACCACACTGCGGAATTCCTTCTCCCTGAGGGACCAGCCACAGGAAGGTATAATATAGAGTTTATTCAGGACATGGAGAAGGGAGCTGAGAGGATAGTAGAGACAGAGGCAGGTGGAGAGGAGAGGAGAGGAGAGGAGAGGAGAGGAGAGGAGAGGAGAGGAGAGGAGAGGAGAGGAGAGGAGAGGAGAGGAGAGGAGAGGAGAGGAGAGGAGAGAGATAAATGGCCCCTTTTATAGTGGGTCAGGCACACCTGGCTGTTGCCAGGTAACTGTGGGGCAGAGCCTAGACTAAATGCCAACATGGAATATTCAGCCTGGTAATAAAAGGATGATTCTACTATTGGTGATATTATGGACAGATTCGAAGACCACTGTGAAATAACTAAGCACAAAAGACAAATATCCAGTAGTGGGATGGAGGTTACCAAGGTCGGGTGGTAAGTGAAGGCTGGATAGGAAAAGAGGAACACTCTTAAAACGGGCAAAGTTAAAGGCAAGAACAAGGACCCGGACAAAATGAAGGGCAAGGTGAGTTATATGTAACCACAATGTATTGGGTGACCCAAAACAGTCACCCAATGAAAGAAGGAATTGCAAGGGCACTTACTGCACGCAAATGTTAGCTATGTGAGGTTTTAAATAAAAGGTTAGATTTTGGAAATTCCACAATCTGTGTTTGTATCAAGCCATCATATGAATACATGTATTTACTGATTACAAATACTTTTAAATATTCAATTTTTAAAAATTGAAATCTGGTATACTATCAGAAACTGGGGTAGTTTTTAAGTATGTACCAAATTAAAGAAACCATTGTTTGGTTTGGCCTTTGTGGTTGCATTATTTCCAGGAGAAACCTTCTGCCTTTAAGTGTAGAATTCCAAGTAGGTGAATTCGTTTTCTCCTAGGCTCCCTTTCTTGTTTCCCCAGGTGTGAGACAGTAAAAGAGACAGAATCCCCAGTAACAGAGAGACAGCTGAAAGCAACGTGATGAACACCAGCTGACCTCTTCAGAATCTGGAGAAACGCTAAGGGGGTTTTGTAAAACCATTTTCTGTGTAGTATTTCCTGTTACTGTGGAAGCCGCTCTCTCGCCTGGCATTGTTTGTCTGCTCGGGTATATGAATAGGCAGAGTCTATTCCAGGATTGAATTTGTGGGAAAGTGACTGGGTAGCGACGTAAAGAACCTGAGTGGGAAAAACTCAGTTGATTCCTCAAGCCTAGATGGATGTTGCAGAATGGGTTGCAAGCTGTGTTTGCTCAAATTCAAGAAATGCCATAAAATGCCTTTAGGATTACATATATGCATGGGCATGCCATAAAACACGTTTAGAATTATCTATAACAATAGTCAAAACTTGTTATTAAAGGAACGCAGTAGGTTAAAAAAAATCACAGGAGCAGACCCAATCAGATGTATTTGTACATGTAATTATGGTGCACCTTAATTTATTTAAAGGTTCTGATACTGAAAGATCAGATCCATTCTAAGGAGTTTTTGCATGCTGAGGAGTACTGTGCCATCATCTTTAGAAGTCCTGTAAAAAGTACTGTTAATGTGAACATGGCCAATCTGTCTCTTTTACTTGGATTGGGATAAATGCTTTTTCTAGCAAAGTTACAGAAAGAATAGGAAGTATTCCACACTGATTTTCCTTGTTTCACACAAAACTGGCTTTATGTGGTTATCAGCATTAAGGATGTCACAAATTCTTTATAGGTATGAAATATTAAACATAGTAGAATTTTACAAAACAGTTTTAGAAGAGACTTGAAGGAACTTTATGGCTTTCTAATAGCTAAAACAATATCATTGTAATCACTCATTTTGAAAGCCTATTCAATTTACATTATTTTCAAAAATTAGCATATCTTTATGTAAGGAAATGAAGAACTCATATGAATGCTAGATCCTCCCTGGATCCTGGGATTGTAAATGTTCTCTATTGTGTCCAGGTAGAGCTACAAGGTAACAATCTAGATGGATGCTACCACAGAGAAAAATATTATTAAACTACAGTTTATGATATTCAGGAACTTTCAACTCTACATAGGAAATACAATTTTTATCCTTAAAATACTATATCTTCATTATATTTGGAAAGTAGCTAGCTTTTTATCTACCACATTTTCAATTGTTTCATCATTTCTTAGATATTTTTCTACATTCTACTCTTGTAGATTTTATCCATCCTAAGTTTTGGGCTCTGTCCCAAGTGTCTGAGCCTTTTAGATTTATATACTTAAATATTAACTTAAAATGTTAATGATTAATTTATAATTCCATTTGTACAGTAACAAAATCTTACATTATATTTAATAAAATATTAAGTACACTTCATAAAACATACATTACTCTCTTTTGCTTAATTGTGCAATACTGAATTAGGCTAGCTTTCTAATCAGTGAAACAATGTTCTGAAAAGTATAGCTGAGGGCTCCCTAGGTAGTTAGTGACCAGCTCTGCATTTCCTCATCCATTTTAAACTTAAATCTGTACAGTTGGAGGTCTCTTCGGTATGTTGCTGTGGAGTTGATTCTAGGGAACTCAATTTCATTTACTTGTAATCATTTTTCAAACTGTCAAGGTCATTTTTAATTCTAATCCTGTCTTCCAAGGTGCTCGCCCATACTGATGATGTGATGTACATGGCAAACTTAATGACTACCTTCTCCAGCTCGTAATCAATCACATACAGAGATGCTAAATGCACCCACGACTGATCTCTGCAGAATGTCACCTGCTACAGCTTAGGGGCAATGGTTCTACAACGTGTTATTTTTAAATTCTGGTGATTACCTTATTCTTCATACTGTGCTTTAGAGAAAGACAAATAGAATGATGTCTGAGTTAAACAAAATCAAGTAAATACAGGGAGATGAATATAGCTAGGTCTGGGATCTTGCTAGAGAGTCCTGTACAATGTGTGGCACAAGGTTCAACATCCATTGTTTTTAAGCACCACTCAAGTTTTGAGAACACAAGCAGAAGTCACCCAGAGTCTCTCCCAGATATAATATGAATACTCTAACTCAGTTTCTGATAAACACCTGACTCCCCTCTAAGACATTATGAGACCATATTCACTGTCCATATTTCTGTCTTCATGTTAGTCTTATTTATTCCTATCATAATTTCACTTAGTTTCTACTTCCAGGATCTGTTTTCTGAGCAATCCCCATAGTTTGGGAGTGGACTCATGCCAAACCATGGTTTAATAGAACTTGTGATTTACAGCACAATAGTGAAGTAGTCAAAATTTAGTAAACTTTTATTTTGTCCATATGATTAGAACTCACATCAGTGTAAGCCCAAAAATGCCCCAATAATTCTGTGTAGGGAAATTTTAATCCAACAACATAGTTACTCTGGCAAAGGGGTCAGGTCAAAAGATCTAGGTCTGTGTGATCTTGCTGGAATGCAGGCACATCACACACCTTTAAATCATCTGGCTGGAATAGATACACATCTTTAAGGTAAAATTAGTTTGTAGAAGGAAACAGCCATGTTTGAAAGTGACTTCTAAGTGAGGGGCAGAGAAAGTAATGAATTTGATAGAATGAGGCAAAGAGGATATACTGAACTCCCACTAGGAAAGAGAGGCAACTTATGAGCACAGTGCAGAGAGGGAGAGGAGGCAATTTTACTGGGACAGTTTTACAGAGGCAGATTGTAGGTTGTACATGAAGACCCAATAAGCTAGAGAATAAGAAGGAGCCAGAAGATTAGAACAGATTGCTAGAATTAGTTTGAGGCCAGTTGAAGCAATTCAGTTGGAAGTTTAAAGAAGCCAGTTTGAATCAGTCAGCTTGCAGTGGTTTGGGCCAAAACAGCTGAGTTAAAGCAGAACTAGAAAGGGTGAGCTTATTCAGCAATAAGACTCTGAGAAGACAATTACATCAGGCAAATAAAAGATACGCTTACAATTTTGAATAGAAAGAAATGTTGAATAAGTAAGTGTTTAAAAGTCAAATCTATACTGAGCAGTGTATATGCACTATTTCAGGAACTTGGTAAAGTGAACAAGAATATAAAATTTTCTTCAAGAAAGTAGTATTTCCAATAGAGAAAATATATTTTAAGACTCAAAAGTCTCAAACATATTTTCAAATAGCCTTGGCCACATGCTTCCTGAAATGGAAAAATGGAAAATTAGACTATATTAGGTACATCAGGGACTTTTTGTTTTGCATTGGTGGGGATTAAACCTGTGTTTTCATGTATATTAAGCAAGGGGCACTAAGCCACACCCACAGCTCTGGTAACCATTTGTTTTTTAAAACTTGGAGTACAAATTGAGTAGAAATTTGTGACTTAAATGACCTTTGAAAATTGTGATATGGATTTTATGCTTAATGGAAAAGAATAGTCCAATATCTGTCAAGGAGAGGAAGGAAGAGAAAAATATATTTCTTTCTCTGCACAGGCAATAAGTTTCAGTCTCCAAGTGCTCTGAGATTTTGTGAGGACTTAGCCAAGAGGAAAGAAAAAAATGAAATACACACATTGCTCACCTTAGTACACTGGAAGAAAGATGCCTGTGCCAGAACAAATGCTGTCAGCATCATGGAACATCTCTCCATTGAAGAGGTTTATGTTTAACATATTAGAGGTTTCAGAGATTCAGCTCTAAATTCTTTCACTAAATGTTAATTAAAAACATGGACTCTGTATTTTAAAGCATCTCTCTCTCTCTCTCTCTCTCTCTCTCTCTCTCTCTCTCTCTCCCTCCCTCCCCCTCCTCCTTCCCCCCTCCCCCTCCCCCTCCCCCTCCTCTCTCTCTCTGAATTTCCAGTTCAACACTCCAGCAACAGAGATAAATCATTACTACATTTAGATTAAATTTCTAAATCAAAGCACAACTGACCTTTAATGACAAAACCATTATTTAGTTTGTATCTAAATGTCACATTCTTTATTAATTATTTTAACTAGTTTCTTTAACTTTTTGTTTGGAGTAGTAGTGTTCTTATTTGATGGTTTATAATCCCTGTAGGTATCTGCATAGTAAATATTGTTCTCAGTCATATCTTGTCAAGGGTAGGAATTTTGAAACACAGACTGTGAGAAGGGTCATTAAATATTATGTGCTTGTAGGTCCAGACACTTCATTTCGGGGTTTAAACAGGCTGTTTCATGTTCTTGTGTCTGATGACCAGACAGTCTGCACTACTTTCAAATTTAGGTTCTATGACAAGTAAGTTGATGTCAAATTTGAGAAGAGAAGAGAGAATGATTTATTTTTGAGGTCAGATATTTATTACAAAACATGATGAGATAGTCATCAAATATTAATATACGGTGTTGATCAGGAAATGATATGGAACGGTCTTGGGCTGCAAGCACTGTTGCATAGAAAGGAGTTGATCTGCAGGTAAGGACAGGGGCACATGTCAAATACATAGGAGGCTTAAGAAGAAGTTTGCAACAGCACTGTCCTGAGAGAGAGCCAGACACTGACAGAAGCAAGCAGCACAACCTACATAAAGCATCGGGGATTGCTTGACGGAAGAGCTATTTGATACATTTATCCAAGGAAGCTGTAGGTAAGAAAATCCAAACACCATTTGAAATTTCATCAGAGTTAGAGTTCTGTAAAAGGTGATAAATATCAAAATTCCCTGAGCCTACACAGCACTCCATCTCCTGGCCTTGGGCTACTTTTTCTGTTATTTATTTATTTTTTGTATTCTTCTGCACACTGAAAACCAGCTTCCTCCCAAGCTTGCCAAACACACTGATGGAACTTCTTCGTCTAACACTCTCACAGCTGAGATATTTTGACACTCTGCTCAGACAGAGTGTCTAAATCCAGGGTTTCTATTTCTTCTCTAGCTCTTCTCTGAAACCACCCTTGCATATTTATTCAGGTTTCTGACCACGTTCAAACTTTTTAGAGAGTTGGCCTGGACCACTGTCCCTAAATTATTCCAACATTAGCTACCCACTACTTTGAACTGATTTTCTTTAGAAAGGTTATCACCATTGGATATCAAATATATCAATTTTACACCAGTGAATAATACCTGTAAGAAGATCTAAGTGATGAGGGATGAAAAAGAAAATGTAAAAAATAAACCCTAAGAAATGCCAGCCAAAGAAGGGGTCAAGTTGACCCTTAGAAAAGGATACTGAACTGAGAAGGAGTAAGAGGTCAGTTTTTGTAATGTTCTACATAAAGGCATGAGATTCATTCATAGGAAGAAGGTTGAGGCAAAGTTTGACCAGAACAGCCTCACATTCAAGAGAGTTGGAGAACTAGACAGAGTTTAAGTGCTATTTATTTGTAATGCCTGTGATCTTTGAGTCTACATAATATTTTCATTTTGCTCAGTCACTCTATTCAAATGTAAAAATGAAATGGGATGAAGACATTGATCCAATATGGCATGTACACCAGATAATAATTCCAGGCACATATATTATAAAAAATAAATTATAATCTAATAAAACAGCTCGTGATGAGTGTCAATGTTTATTTTCACTTAAAAAATAGTTATTCTTTGTTAGAGCCTGGATGGTATTTTATACTGATTTTTTTCTGGATTCATTTTAGTTTGGGAAGATTGTTTTGTTTTTTTTATATGAACATTATAGTTTCACTGTATGGAAATTACTTCTATTGTATATTTTAAGCAGAATAAAAGTGGCAAAAATGTTTTGTAAAGGTGTTATTCTCATTGTCTTTAATACAGAAAACAGATATACATTTTTACAGAAACATGTTTACACATATTTCCACTTGAGAAGCAATTGAACTACCACCCTTCAGAAAATGTTCTACCTATGCCTCATCACATATTTTTTCCTACAATCTATGTAATATATAATTGATCCCTATTCTTGGTCCGCCTTCTTTCTACAATGTGAAAATTAAATTCTAAACTTTGCCGGCTTATTTACTCTCAGTAACCTATTCCAGTTCTCTATTTGAAACAAAATATGTAAAAAAAAAATTTGCAGTCTGGTTCTATTTGTCATTAACAATAGCCAAACACCAATTACTAGGCAACTTAAAATAAAATCTCAGTCCATCAAGTAATTTACATAATTCAAACATCAAGGAAAGAAAAATGATTTATAACTTTTTTCATTTACATAACAATGAATGAATAGAAAACATTTAAAAGTTAAGGGCATATTTTTTCTTGGATATTTTATTTATTTACATTTCAAATGTTATCCCCTTTTTCTGTTACCCTTCCTGAAGCCTCCATCCCATCCTCCCTCCCCCTGCTTCTATGAGGGTGATCCCCCACCTACCCACCCACACACCCACACACCCATTCCTGGCTCCCTGCTGTGGCATTTCCTTACACTGGGGTATTGAGCCTTCCCAGGACCAATGACCTCTCCTCTCATTGATGTCCAACAAGGCCATCCTTTGCTACACATGCTGCTGAAGCCATAGGTCCCTCCATGTGTTCTCTTCAGTTGGTGTTTAGTTCCTGGGAGCTCTGGGGGAGGGTCTGGTTTGTGGATATTGATGTTCTTCCCATGGGTTGCAAACCCCTTCAGCTCCTTGACTCCTTTATCTAATTCCTCCACTGGGGACCTTGTGCTCAGTCCAATGGTTGGCTGCAAGCATTTGCCTCTGCATTTGTGAGGATCTGGCAGAGCCTCTCAGGAGACATCTATATCAGGGTCCTGTCAGGAAGCACTTCTTGGCATCTACAATAGTGTCTGGATTTGGTGTCTGTATATGAGATGGAGTCCCAGGTGGGGCAGTCCTGGATGGCCTTTCCTTCAGTCTCTGCTCCACACCTTGTCTCCATATTTCTTCCCTTGAGTATTTTGTTCCAACTTGTAAGAAGGACTGAAGCATCCACACTTTGATCTTCCTTCTTGAGCTTCATGTAGTCTGTGAATTGTGTTTTAGGTATTACGAGCTTCTGGGCTAATATCCACTTCTCAGTGAGTATATGCTATGGGTGTTCTTTTGTGACTGGGTTACCTCACTCAGGATGATACTTTCTAGTTCCATCCATTTGCCTAAGAAATTCATGAATTCATTGTCTTTAATAGTTGAGTAGTGCTCCATTGTGTAAATTAGATTATTTCATTCTTCCTGTATCTGTTGAGGCCTGTTTTGTGACTGATTATATTATCACTTTTGGAGAAGGTATCATGAGGTGCTGAGAAGAAGGTATATTCTTTTGTTTTAGGATGAAATGTTCCATAGATATCTGTTAAATTCATTTGGTTCATAACTTCTGTTAGTTTCACTGTGTATCTGTTTAGTTTCTGTTTCCAAGATCTGTCTATTGATGACAATTGGGTGTTGAACTCCCCTACTACTAGTATGTGAGATGCAATGTATGCTTTGAGCTTCAGTAAAGTTTTTTTTTTTGATGAATGTGGGTACCCCTGTATTTGTAACATAGATGTTCAGAATTGAGAGTTCTTTTTGGTATATTTTTACTTTAATGTATATGATGTTTCCTTCTTTTTTTGATAACTTTTGGGCTCTCCTAATACATGACAAATACAGAGGGGGCCACTCTTGGCCAGTCATTGAACTGAGCACAGGGTCCCCAATAGGGGAGCTAGAGAAAGGACCCAAGAAACTTAAGGGGTTTGCAGCATCAGAGGAGGAACAATATGAGCCACCCAGTACTCCCAGAGCTACCAGGGACAAAAACATCAACCAAAAGTACACATGGAGTTACCCATGGCTCCAGACACATCAGAAGCAGAAGATGGTCTTGTTAGACACCAAAGGGAGGAGAGACTCTTGGTCCTGGAAAGACTTGATGGTGTAGTGTAGAGGAATACCAGGACAAAGAAGCAGGGATGGGTAGATTGGGGAAGGGGAGATGGCTTATGGGATTTTCGGGGGAGGGAGGAACCAGGAAAGGGGACAGCATTTGAAATGTAAATAAAGAATATACCTAATTAAAAAAAAGTCAATTTTATTCCATATTAGAATGGCTACTCCAGCTTGTTTCTTGGGACTGTTTGCTTGGAAATATTTTTCCAGACCTTTACTCTGAGATAGTATTGGTCTTTGTCATTGAGGTTTGTTTCCTGAGTGCCTCTAAATGCTGGTACTTGTTTATGTAGCAAGTCTGTTAGTCTCTCTTTTTATTGGGGGATTGAGTCCATTGATATTAAGAGATATTAAGGAAACGTGATTATTGCTTCCTGTTATTTTTGTTGTTAGAAGTGAAATCATGTTTGTTTGGCTATTTTCTTCTGGGCTTGTTGAAAGAAGATTACGTTCTTGCTTTTTCTAGGGTGTAGTTTCCCTCCTTGTATTGGCATTTTCCATTTATTGTCCTTTGTAGGGCTGGATTTGTGGGAAGATATTGTGTAAAGTTGGTTTTGTCATAGAATATCTTGGTTTCTTCATCTATGGTAATTGAGAGTTCTGCTGGGTATGGCAGTTTAGGCTGACATTTTGTGTTCTCTTAGGGTCTGTATGAGATCTGCCCAGGATCTTCTGGCTTTTATAGTCTCTGGTGAGAAGTCTGGTGTAATTCTCATAGGTCTGTATTTATATGTTACTTGACCTTTTCCCTTACTGTTTTTAATATTCTTTCATTTTTTGTGCATTTGGTGTTTTGGTTATTATGTGATAGGTAGAATTTCTTTTCTGGTTTGTCTTTTCAGTCTGTTTGGAGTTCCGTAGGCTTCTGAACATATATGTATGTTCAGGAGCATCTCTTTCGTTAGGCTAGGGAAGTTTCTTCTATAATTTTGTTGAGCATATTTACTGGCCCTTTAAATTGGGAATCTTTCCTCTCTTTATACCTATAATCCTCAGGTTTGGTCTTCTCATTGTGTCCTGGATTTCCTGGATGTTTTGGGTTAGGAGCTTTTTGCCTTTTCTTTGACTGTTGTGTCAATGTTTTTTATAGTATCTTCTGCATCTGCATCGCTCTCTTCTATCTCTTGTATTCTGTTGTTGATGCTTGTATCTGTGTTTCCTGATCTCTTTTCTAGGTGTTCTATCTCCAGGATTGTCTCCCTTTGTGATTTCTTTTTTGTTTCTATTTCCATTTTTAGATCCTGGATGGTTTTGTTCAATTCCTTCACCTGTTTGGTTGTGTTTTCCTGGAATTCTTTAAGGGATTTTTGTGTTCCTCTTTAAGGGCTTTTATCTGTTTATATGTGTTCTCCTGTATTTCTTTAAGTGAGTTATTATGTCGTTCTTAATGTTCTCTATCATCATCATGAGATGTTATTTTAAATCTGCATTTTACTTTTCTCGTTTTTTGGGGGTATCCAAGATTTGCTGTGGTGGGAGAACTGGGTTCTGATTATACCAAGGAACCTTGGTTTCTGTTGTTTAGGTTCTTTTGCTTGCCTCTCACCATTTGGTTGTCTCTGGTGGTATTTGGTCTTCCTGTCTCTGACTGGAAGCTTGTCCTACTGTGGGCCTGAGAGCCTGTGAGCCTGTGAGCCTGTGATCTTAAGTGTGTCAGCACTCCTGGGGAGACTGGCTTTCTCTTGGGCAGGATTTGTGTACAGAGGACTGTGGGACACCCTTAGCTCCATCATGCAGCGGAAACCTAAAAGATCCTTTCCCCAGCTGCTCTGCTGTTCCTGTGCCCTGTGTGCTCCTGGTGACTCCCTCTTTGGACAGTATCGGAGCAAAAGTGATGGTCTTTCCTGTGTAATTAGGAGTGAGAGCACTTAGTTTTCTGTTACTCATGTAAATTAAGATACTAAGAGCCTTCTATATTTCAATCCTAATAAAAGAAATCTAAAATATAAAACACCATTAGCTACCATTTACTATATATGATATAGATGACTATATTGTGATGTAGGTGTGTGGGTGGGGGGGTGGTATATGTATGAATGTATAATCAAGAAAACTAAGTTTAGGTTTAATAATGTTTATTAGTTCTTATAATTCTTTTTAAAAATAATTATTTTCTGTGTAGTAAATGAACATTGAATTATAGATAATGAATGATATTGGATTGAACCACACTTATTTTGTTGTTTATACTATAGTATATTTGATTTATATTTAAAATACATTAGTCCAATTTTATAGTAAATATTCACAGTACATAAGATGAAGTTTTCACTTTTCAGGTACTTTGAAATCTTTAATATTTTTTATACTTTTGATTCTGCCTCTGAATGTCTTTTTAGTTGCTTTTAAAAATAAATTGCAATACCTAGGTCCATGTATAGGCATGGAAATAGAAATGCTTCCAAATTGCCATGTAAATAACAACCCAGTTTTAAGAGGCACTGAGTTATATAATTTTAAATACAGAAGAGATTTTGAAACCAAGATCTTGCACTTGTGTCCCAGCCCAGTGGTCCTTTCATCTCTGTGGCTGAGTGTACCTGGGAGACATAGCTCTTTCCTCAGTTGTATATATGCAGTTGAAAACCTCTGGCATAGGACACAATGTTACCTATAGTGCTTTAAAAGACATACTTGCTTTGTGTGTGTGTGTGTGTGTGTGTGTGTGTGTGTGTGTGTGTTCCATTTGTTTGCTCACAGTAGAAAAGCAAAACATTGGATTTCAGGAGCTGTAGTCACAGGTGGTTTGAACTGCCTAGTGTGGGTCCTGGGAACTAATAAACTCAAGTCCTCTAAAAGAGTACCAAGTACTTTGAACCACCAAGCCACCCCTTCAGCCCATGCTGCTTTCTAAGTTTGTGAAAATGCTCTTAGCAGATGGAAGTGCTAGGCAGAAATGACAGAAGAATGGCATGGCCAGTATGGACTGCACAATGAGGTCTAAGCAAGCCTAGATTATAGAGACCCTGTCTCAATTAAAGAAAATCAAAAGGCAAAATGCCCGTAGGGAAACAGTGACCACAGTGATTCCAGTGAGAAGCAGAAAGCATAGTCTTCAAGCATCTCTCCTTCTCAGCTTGCCTCCCCTCAAATCTTTTTGACCTTTTGATTTTGCTCTCTACATATCCCTCATGTCTATTCTTTGCTCCACATTTTCCTGTTGCGATCTTAGCTAGAGTTCTCTTGTCTTAAGAAAATAGAAAAGAAGAATCAAGTAGACCTGCAAAACTAAGAAAGCAAGAACCCAAGCTCAAAGGAAGGCAAGAACACCCCTCTTAAAACTAGGTTTCAGGAATGGCGTGCAAGAGATAAATCATTAAGTACTAAAAATATACTTTGTGTTATCTATACTAAAAATAATAGAAACACTTTAATATAATAAAAACACTTAAAATGCTTATTAATTATTCCATAAATATCAACTCCCAAGTTTTATGAATTTTCATAAAGGTTATTCACGATCAATTAGCTTTTGCACTCTTAAGAAATAGAAAAAGCCTAATCTTGCATAAAAGTGGAATGAGAATCACAAAGATGATCCTTTCAGTAGTTTTGTGGGGGAAGAGCCTAAAACATTGAATCTTCTGTGCCCATGTGTCCAAAGTAAATAAACTTCAATGCAAGTCGACACACAGCTGTATTCTTACTAAGGTTCTTGGGCTGTGTATGGAGAGGTGCCAATGCTGTTTTGAATTACTCCGCAGACTGCACGGTAAGCTCGAATTCACTTTAGAGAAGCAGATTAATTCTGCTTTCCAATTTATCCTGCTCTGTCGCTATGACAAGGTAAATCATTTCAGAGAAGATCTGTTAAATCAGATTAGGGTTCTTGCTTAGCAGTTGTCAGACTGATAATGATCCAGTGACCAGGAGTAAACAGCTACCTGGAGAGTTATAAGTAGAAATCTTTGGAAAAGGAATGAGAAGTGTGTGTGTGTGTGTGTGTGTGTGTGTGTGTGTGTGTTGTCCACATGGGAATGTTTCAATAAAAACCGCCCACTGTCTGAAAAAAATTCATTTTTGTAATGTTTGGAAACCTTGAGGGTGTGAGCATAGAGAGTGAAATTCTTAATCAGAATCCCCTTGACTTGGTCTGATGGAAGCATTTCAAACACAAGAATGTGATTTGCTGTTTTAAGTTTTTTTTTCTCCAGCATTGGCTCTTTTCCCCTAGAAATCTTGAACTTTCTTTTTTTGCCAACTTTTCCCCCAGTGGTATACAAATAGACCTTAAAAAGTCAGCCTGAATATTTTTAAAAGCTGACAAGGTTGTGAATGCATATCTTCTTCTCAGTGTACGTGTAACTAGTATTTACAGTAAAGTCTCCTTAATTTTACAGGTTAAGTCTACTCAAATCTATCAAAGCATAGAACATGTCTTTTGCATTAATTTTTATGTTGTATTTTCCATCATTTTAGATGTGGTACAAAGATTATCTCTTGTTCAGGATAGATTCTAGCATACTACAGTGTTTGAATCTTCCTATATTAACATAGAAAAGATCTTAAAGATACATTTCCTGGGTCGTGGATTTATGTGTATTTGTTTATACATTTCTGGGCTACTCCTAAGTGATATATCTGTACACACACACACACACACACACACACACACACACACCCCTATGTATTGGAGTGGGAAATAGAAAATATAATTATTGCTATCTCTATGTATGTGAATGTATATGTATATAGGTGTATTCATGTATGTGTGGGTACATGTGGAGGCCAAAGGACAATGTTAGGTGACATTGCCTTCCTCCCTTCTTCTGTCCCTCCCTCCCTCTCTCCCCTGTCCCTAACTTGCTTTCTTACTTCCTTTCTTTTCCCCAGAGTCTCCTTCTGATCTCTCACATAGGCTAATAAATCCCAGAGGTCCATCTATTTCCACATCTTTAGATCTCAGATTAAAGGTGCACACCTCAATACCTTGCTCCTTTTTTCTCCTTCTGGATTTTGAGAATATACCTATGACTCCACATTTACTCAAGCACTTTAATAACCATGCTATCTTCCTAGCCTCCCTGCTGCTTCTTTTAAATTACTTAATTTAATCAACTATTTAAATCCTGTATTTTATTAAGATGTGTGTTAAAAAAAGGCTAAAAATAAAAATAATCAATAAAAGCAGAAGAAATTATGAGCAAATGTGAAAAACCTCTCACATCTGTGTCAATTATATGAATTAGAATTTTAGCAAGTTTCTAATTGCTGCCTACTTTGACCCATGAGCATCGATCACATACTGTACTACTCAAGACTTCTGCCTCATGTATCTCCAATTCAACTTGATAAAATGCAGGTAAGTGAAAATATTTCACTGAGAAGAAATGTCCAAGGTCATTTAAAGAACATACATTTTGATACAATAATTATTTTTGACTATTGGTTTATTAAAACCAATTATTCTTAATGTTCATTTGAAAAATTTGCCTGAAATGGTTATTTTAAGGTAGAATATACTAAAAGTAAGGGTCACCAAATAAATGATGATGCCCATAATTTAGAATATTACAGTATAATAAAATTGTTACATAAGAATGCATATTTACTTTGATTAATGTATGACCAAAATGTGATACACAACAGGGATTCCACATGCATGTGAAATTTGGGAGCTATTTGTTAATTTTCTTGTTTTTCTCTCTTTTGAGACAACGTTTGTTTCCTAGGGTGGTCTTGAACTGCTAATCTCAACTGATCTCCCATCCTCAGCCTCTTCCTTCTAAAGAGGTGTGTAGGCTAATGCCAATATGCAAAACTAACAGTGGACTTAAAATAAGCATGCATAACTGAAAATTTTTATTACTGATTAAGAAGGAGAATATGAATTATGATTTCTCACGTCTTCACTTACCAATATACTACCACATTCATTTTATATTAAAAAGTATTTTTGACAATTAATGGAAAAGCATGTTACTGATTTATTTTGAATATAAACCTCAGTTTGAAATAAAGAGAACAATTATCAGTTAGCAAATAATGCTTCCAAATCGTTGTGATTTTAAGATGAAGAAAAATTCAGAATAAATTATAATTTATGAAAATTATATTTAGAATTATGGATAACACTCTACATTTCATATATCTGAATTAAATTTACTTTTAACATACTTTTAAAAAATTCTTCTCTCATAAAATAGATTATGACCACAGTTTTCCTCCTTCTGCTCTTCCAGCTTCTCCCCTGTCCCCTCTTCCTCAGATCCAGACCTCCTTATTTTCCCTCCAGAAAAGAGCAGACCTTCCAGGAATATCAAACAAACACAGCATAACAAGTGACAGTAAAACTGTTATTTATTTATTTTTGGTTCTTTGAGACAGCAAAGCTCCTCATAGCCCTGACTGTTAGGGAATTCATTATGTAGACCAGGCTAGCCTCAGCCCATGGAGACCAGCCTACTTCTGCATGGCCGGTGCTGGGATTAAAGGCCGCACTACCTCGCTTGGCTCTACTTGTGTTTTTTAAAGCCAATACTTAGCATCACTACAAATCTCATCAGTTCAGAAAATTTGGAAATATTACTATGATTTTTATAAAATATAATGCTACTTCCTTAAATGTTTGATAAAATTATAAGATATGACTTGCTCTTTTAAAATAAGTTGTATAAATATAATAGTCCCCTCTCCCTTTTTAAGGAGAAGGTTTTGCCTACTAAAATAGGGAATGGGTATGTAAGATTGTCTTCCTACAAAATTCTAAACACAGATTACTTTCCCCACCTAACTCTTACAGTCTATTAATCTATTATTTCTAAGTAGAATCCCACAAAATCAGGAAGTTGGTTATCATTTACAAATTAATAAAAACACCAAAATGGACTCCTTATATATCTTAATTTTTTATCAAAGGTAAGTTTCCTATGATTAATAAGGAGATTACCGTGCTACTGAGACCCAGGAACCAGATTTTACTATTTTTTAAATATATTAGATTTCAAGACTTAGGCCTCCTTTTGATTTTGTTCATTTTTATGTTTTAGGACTGACCTTGTATTTTCTTTGCATTTCTGTTCTCATATGAAATCACAGAGCTCATCTCTAGATGTACATGGGGAGATACAAACATAGATTCAAATAGTCTGATATTTTCATTGATATTCCTTTTGGGTTTCACTGTGAAGATATTTTAGGTATCTTGGCCCAGAGGCAAGAAGAGTTAGTTAAGGTAGAAAGTGCTAGGTGTGCATAAATGAAGTTAAGGCAAACTTTCCCTTGGTTTTGAAGAGACATTTGACAGAAAGTAGACTAATAGGAGGGAGAAGTGGGGAGCATAGCAAAGGCTCCCTAATAAGATTCAGACATCACTGTCTCTGGAATAGTCGGAAATTTAAGAGTCAGTGCAGGAGGAGGTCTCACAGAACTCCAGGGCTCCAGACCTAGTACAGTTCTACTTTGGGGTACAGCTTTGATGAGTTTCAAGAAAATCTTATTCATCATAACACAGATCCAACAAGGACCATCCTTAGGAAGGTACATATTCTAAACATTTTCAGGAGAATAGGATTGTGGGAGATCACACCCATGGTCTCACTCCATAGTGGAGACAGGGTCACATGACAGTCACAATGGGCTGTGAAAGAGAAACAGTCACACATCACAGAGATCAGTAATGTTGAAAACATAGGAAGAGAATATGGAATTCTTTTTTGGTGTCATACTATGGGGGCATTTTCTTAAAATTTCAAAGGTACATTGCAGCAGTAAGATCTAATCTCACAGAGTTCAGGCATGCAAACAACCACTGAGAGTTTCTGATTTCTTTCTTTTGATAATAATCTTCATTTCCTTAAGAAACAGCTAAGTTAGTTTTACCTATCCAGTTTATAGCCTGTGTCATCCTTAAGAAGCATTGCTCTTTAGACTCTGGGAATTTATGATCCACTGAATGCCAGAACTCATAGGCCATTGATTCAGAAAATAAGCATAGCGTGAGAATCATCTTTAATACTTATTTCTAGAGATGAATGTTTTTAAATTTTATTAAGTCACATGTGACCTATAGTTAAATAAACACATTGCTCTTCCCTAGCCTCAATTTTTGTCAGCATTTTGAGAGCAAATTTACATTCCACTTAATATAAAAATAAGCATAAAATTGATGACAGCTATTTTATCTTCATTTTACTTGTAATAAGTTAATATAACCTTGACTATTCTAAAAATTAGTTGTGTGTTTCCTTTCACTCCTATGAATATTATATTTTTACTTTTCACAAGAAAAAGACAAGAATATGTTGAGAATCAGTAGTTGTTGTAGACAATATTGATTGATGCATGCCATGGGCACTATTCATGGGACAAAAGGTTTAAAAGGAATGAGAATGCAATGGAGGTTCAATTAGAAACTATTCTAGACAAATGAGCTAAGCAACATTCTAGATACTACTGTCAGCAGACATGAAGGGGAACCACATGGTGACTCATCCACAGAGACTGCAGTGCGTGAAAGTGAAGAGTCAGAAGGGGAAGGTCGTACAGCTTGAGGATCCAGATCTTTCAGTGGCATGTGATATGAGTGGAAGGCAGCACCAGCGGCTGATCCTGAGGCCTGGGGAGTTGCCATCAGGCAGTAGGGAAGGCGGAGAACCTGTTAACACAAGCTTTTGCAGTCCCTCAGAGTGCTAGGATCTGTATTACACAGCAACATTGGACTTCTAGATTTTCCCGTTTTCTTGATGATACAAGCACGTTCAAGAGTGCATTCTGCTCATTGTATTATCCAGTACTCAGATGTCCACTCAGGAAGGAGCTGAGAAAGATGGTGAGCTAAGAGATAGGAGATACTATTAGGAGGTGCTCTCTTCCTTGAAAGCATGAGCATTGATTAAAGGACCAATGAAACCAGCTGGTTAAGAGTAAAACACTGAGTATTTAGAGTCCTAAGACTAACAAGTGCATTGGTGTTCATTAGTTAAGGGAGAAATGCAGCATCAGTATTGGAAGAAAATAGAACTAGTTTTGTTTTTCTGTTTCCTGTTTTTGTTTTTGTTTTTTGGTGTGTTTGAGAAAATCATCATTTAAACCTGTAAGTGTACTTTACAACAAAAGTACCAAGTATAAATTTACTGAGCAGCAACAAGGCTGGAGAGATGGCACAGTGGTAAGTGTACTGACTGCTCTTCCACAGGACCCAGTTGGCTTCCTACCACCCAATTGGTGGCTCAACACTCTATTAAACTCCAGTCACAGCGAATCCGATGCCTCTTTTGTTATCTGTGAGTATTGCACATATATGATACACAGACACACATCCAGATAAAATACCTACATATATAAATATAAAAGGAAGAAAAGAGAGAGTTGGGGGGGAAGAAACGGAGGGGGGGTATAAGAGAGAGAAAGAGAGACAGAGACAGAGATGAGACAGAGACAGAGACACAGGGAACAATCTATATGTACATTTTTCCCCCTAAGACAACTGAAGTGAAATAGAAATATAAGTGCTTTTTTACAGGTGAGTTGATGTTTGGCTGTCTTGATCTCAGAAAGACTCATATGGGCAAACAGAGACTGAAGCAGCAAGCAGGAGGCCTGAATCAGGACCTATATCAGGTCCTTTTAAGTATACTATGGCTGTTATCTTGGTGTTTTGAGGGACTCCTGACAATGGGAGCTGGTGTGTCTCTGATTCTTTTGTTTGCTCTTAGGACTCTTTCTCCTATTAGGTTGTTCTGTCCAGCCTCATTTTGTCTTGTCTTCTTATATTTTTTCGAAGGAAAACAGGGGCATTGGACTTGGGGGAGAGGAGTGGTGGTAGTAAGGGACATGGGGAGGACATGGAGAGACATTGGGGGACAGGAGTGGGGGAAGTGGAGAAAGGAAAAACTGGTCAGGATGTATTGTATGAGAGAAGAATCTATTTTCAATTAAAGAAAAACAATAAAAGAAAAGAAATTCATAAATGTGTCAATATGCACATGACGTTAAAGTTCACTTTGCCCTCTTCACTTGTTACTGGGAAACTATAAAGAGCAAATACAAGGACCCTACAGCTTGCTGAGGTTTTACATGTGGATCTTAAAAGTCCTAGAAAATTTCCTTGCCTCTCAAGTTGTGAACCAACTTAACTACCATATAGTTTACAGTTAGTTATTCCTTACCTCAAGTATTGTCTACAAATACAAATACGTTAATTGTAAATAAGTACGAGATTATACTCTGCTGTTAACATAAAGTAAGTGACAATAAAATTATACAGCTCAAGAGATTCAATTCCCAACTTTAAATCAAGTAAGTTTTGTCATATTGGTAAGGGTGACCTGGGTATGTTTTTGTTAAATTCTCTTGTGGTTCTTAGTAATGTCTTAAATGTTAGGTAGCAGTGCAAAAACCACTTCTATCTTAATGATCATATCATATTACATTCCATGAAAGTATTATCTAGTGTTACTTACTCTTAATTGTAAATACTTACAATTTAAGCAACATTCTCTTCATGCAAAATAGTTTCAAATAATTTATAGTTAAGCAGTAAAACAATGAGGATATTAAACTTACCCATCACTTTATTGTTTTTTTTAAATATTTTTGTCAGCAAAAATTTCTAGCTGTGGTATAGTTTATGGGAATAATTATAATTACAAATGTACATGCAAAAATGTGCAAATGGCCCATAGTTAAATGTACTAGCAAGGAAGCACAACTTTTCCCCAGGATTGCTTATGAGTTGCTTTTCAAGTAATTAACAAAATGATTTCCTATTTCATACTTGAATTAGAATTTACTAAATTACACATGGGAAAATTGCTGAGATGAGCTTCTACGCCTCCAGTTTTCTCACGTTCCTCTAAATCTAAAGTATAGTGGAAGTCAGGCAGATCTCTGAACACACCGACGATTCCAACAGTACAAAGGCTTTAACAGGTGTCTTTATCTTTTCACAATCCCTTTGACCTCCACTTCCCAAGCCTAATTTATGGCTAATAGGATGAACAATTGAAACACAATTCATTGAGTTCACATGTATTCCAAAAACACAAAGTTCTTAGGGTGGTAATCTCTGTAGAATATGGAAAAATATAGTGGATATCTTAATCTTCAACTGTGCATTTGGTTTTGGTGAGAGATAAGACTTGGGAAAGTTACATATTTTAAGTTTAAAAAAAGTTACACATAATTAGTGTGTGATTATGAGGTAAAACAGAGCAGTAATCAGGACCATGGGGACTTTGAGTTATTAGCCTTGCACACCAATAGCCAGTGTGAGTTTGGGAAAACATCACTTTATTCTCTGTATACCTTTGTCATCTGTAAAATGAGGCTGCCAGATTATATGGTGCTTAAATCCACCTCCAGTTCTATCATGCCAACATTTGTCATCTCCAGTTTCTAACGGGGACTTGTGTTTTGATTTGTCTGCATTTTCTGTATACCAGATTGAAGCTTGAGTTAGGTGAACTTGAAAATGCAAATAGCTCAGAAATGTACAATCTGTGGAGGTCACTGGAGCCTCCTTCTGCGATTCTTCCTTAGCACTGGGAAAATGTCTAACGTTGAGAATGTGGTACAATTTGGGTTAAAGAGGCAACTCATTTATACTCAGGAAAGCTAAATAAGGACACTGCAGAACAAGGCAAACCGGATGGGGAAAGCTCGGGAGGCCTCAGCCCTACAAAAGTACTACAGGCAACAAGAACATCAGAGAGAGGTGAACCTCTCAGGGAAGAGTACTTTAATTGTCCAGTGCCAAACAGCTAGCCATGAAAACATACATGCAATAAAAAGTATCAGGCCTCAACAGGTTCTATTTAAAAGCATAAGTGCATATGCAAATACATATGTGAGCAATAACCATTAATAAACAAAGAGGTCATGATTTGAAAGAGAACAGGGAGGACCAGTTTTGCAGGGAGGAAAGGGAAGGAAGAAATGTAATTAAATTACAATCTTAAAAGTAAATAAAAAGCTTAAAAATAATACTAATTCCTTGCCTTACTATTCAAAACAATTTCTGCAGTTCTATCATGATCTTTGTATTTCCTCTGCAGCCGCTGCTTTTTGTCAGTGTACTTTTTGAGCTGTGGTCTTTGGTACTTGCTGTGCTAAGAGCATGAGAAGTTTAAGGTTGGAATGAGGAAGAGTATGGATTGGGGAACCATGAATCAGATAATCTTAGAGAAGTCAAATTTGAAAAGAGTAGCCTAGCCTAGCATCATAAGCAGAGTATGTGATGGCTTTAAGAATAAAGATATGATAGCATATATTAGTGACCTCAAATATTCTATCATAGAACTTCTACAGTTGATAAAACAACTTGAGCAAACTGACTGGATATAAAATTAACTCAAATCAGTAGCACTCCTTTATACATATGATAAATGGGTTGAGAAAGAAAATAGGGAAACAACACCCTTCACAATAGTCACAAATAATATAAAATATCTTCGTATAACTCTAAGAAGTGAAAAGAGTTGTATAACCAGAACTTTAAGTCTTGGAAGAAAGAAATTGAAGAACTCAGAAAATAGAAAGATCTCCCATGATCATGGAAAGATAGGATTAACAGTAAAAATATCCATCTTATTAAAAGCAATCTATAGATTCCATGCAATCACCATCAAAATTCCAACACAATTCTTCAAATACATGGAAAGAGCAATACTCAACTTCATTACAAAAAACAATAAAACCAGCAATAGTGACAAAAATCTCATGGTATTGGCACACAGACTGACAGGTAGATCAATGGAATAGAAATAAAGACCTAGAAATAAAACCACACATTTATGGTCACTTGATCTTTGACAAAGAAGTAAAAGATATACAATGAAAAAAAGAAAGCATAGTCAATAAATGGTGTGGGTCTAACTGGAAGTCTGTATGTAGAAAAATGAAAATAGATCCATATTTATTACCTTGCACAAAGCTTATGTTCAAGTGGATCAAGGAACTCAACATAAAACCAGTTACAGTGAATCTAATAGAAAAGAAGTAGGGAAGAGCCTAGAACTCATTGGCACAGGGGAAAAATTCCTAAGGTCAACAATAGACAAATGGGATCTCATAAAAATGAAAAATTTCTGTATGGCAAAAGATACCATCAATAGGACAAAAGAGAAACCTACAGATTGGGAAAAAATATTCTTTAACCTCACATCTGCTAGAGGTTAATATACAAAATATATATAGAACTCAAGGAGTCAACCTCCAAAACACCAAATATCACAATTAAAACAGGCTACAGCTAAGCAGAGAATTCACAACAGAAGAATCTTGAATGGCAGAGAAGCATTTAAAGAAATGGACAAGCATTTAAAGAAATGTTCAAAGGCCTTAGTCATCAGGGAAATGCAAATCAAAACAACCCTGAGATTCCATCTTATTCAAATCAGAATGGCTAAGATCAAAAACTCTGGTGACTGCACATCTTGGTGAGGATGTGGAGAAAGTGGAACACTCCTCCATTGCTGGTGGGATTACAAACTGGTACAACCACTCTGGAAACCAATCTGGCAGTTCTTCAGAAAACTGGAAATAGTTCTACTTGAAGACCCAGCTATACCACTCTTGGGTATATACCCAAAAGATGCCCCACCATACCACATGCTTATTTTCATAGCAGTCTTATTTGTAATAGCCAGAAGCTGGAAACAACTTCAGATGTCCCTCAATCAAAGAATGGATATAGAAAATGTGGTTCAATTACACAATGGAACACAATTCAGCTTATAAGACTGAGGACATCATGAATTTTTTAGGTAAATGTATAGAACTAGAAAATATCATCCTGAGGAGGTAACCCAGACCCCAAAGGACTTACATGGTATGTATTCACTAAGAAGTGGATATTAGTAAAAATTACAGAATACCTAGGATATAACTTATAGACATTAAAAAGTTTAACATGCAGAAAGGTCCAAGTGAGGATGATGCATCAATCCCTCTTAGAAAGGGGAAGAAAATAATGAAGGGAGGCAGAGGGAAGCATGGACGTAGGTTGGAGAGGGGAGGGGGAGGGGGGAAAGAGGACTAGGTAAGGAATTGGGGGGAGGTAGGAGAGATGCCCAGAATGCTAGCAGAATGAATGGAAAAATGCAGTCTCAGGGATGTAGGAGGTGGGAAGACCTCATAGAAAGTACCAGAGACCTGGGAACTGAGAGACTCTCAGGACTCAATAGGAATGACCTTAGCCAAACACCCCAATATTAGAGAGAGGGAACTTGAAGACTCTACCTCCAGTAGATAGAGATCAAATGGAGGTACAATATTATCAATCCATAGTCAAAGTTTCTGACCCAGAACTGTTTCTATATAAAAGAGCTGCAGGGACAAAAATGGGGAATAGACTGAGGGAAATGTGGTCCAATGTCCGGTCCAACTTGGAATCCATTTCATGGGGCAGGCACCAATGCCTGACATTATTACTGATGTTATGATGTGTTTGTAGACAGGAACCTAGTATGGCTGTCCTCTTTGAGGACTTACCAGCAGCTGACTGAGGCAGATGAAGATACTTACATCCCACCATTGGACTAAAGCTGGAGACCCTATGGTTCAATTAGGAGAAAGATTGAAGAAGCTGGCGTGGAGGGGGACCCTATAGGAAGACCAGCAGTCTCAACTAACTCAGACTATTTGGAGCTCCCAGAGACTGAGTCACAAACCTGGCAGCATACACAGGCTTGAGTGAGGCCCCTGGTACAAATATAGTCCTAGTGAGATAAGACGTGCCTAATATTGAGAGACTCGAGGCCTAAGGGGGATGTCTGGTGGGAGTGACACCCTCTCAGAGGCAAGGGGGAGGAGGAATGGGTTGAGGAACTGTGGGAGGGGTGACTAGTGACTAGGAGGGGGGCAGTGACTGGACTGTAAATAAAATAAAATAAAATAAAATAAAATAAAATAAAATAAAATAAAATAAAGAATGGAGATGGGGCAAATGTGGCCCATGCCTTTAATTACAGCACTCCAAATGCAGAGGCAGAGGAATCCCTGTGAGTTCAAGGCTAGCCAGGGTGACACAGAGAAACCCTGACTCAAAAAAAAAAAAAAGCCTGAGTGGAAACTCTATGGAATCTATGATAGTAACCATAGGAAAGGCTCTTAAAAATGGGGTACATGGAACCTAAAGAACTAGAGTGGCCACATTCTGTAACCAGGCAAGGCCTCAAGTGGAGGTATTGTGATGCCAACCCAACCATTAACACATTTGACCCACAGTTTGTCCTATTTCATCATATGCTCTGGTGTAGGGGTGGGGGATGAGGAGGTAGGGGAGGAGGTAGGGCGGGGAGCACCCTTTCAGAGGCAAAGGGGATCAGGGATAAGGTGAAGAAGTCTGGGAGGCGGGGACAGGAAAGGGGAACAACATTTGGAATATAAATAAATAAAATAATTTAATTTTAAAAATAAAAAATGATTCAAAACTTCATCTCATGATCACAAGCCAAAGACTAAAATGTAGAATAGCTTAAAAGAACTGGTTTAGTTTATTAACTAAAAAGAAAAACTGCATAAAATATTTCAAGCTAATCCAATCTTTATTAAATACATATACATTATGAGGTTGTTTTTAAAAATGGTGAAATGAAGGAACAAAGATTATTTAGACTTTCAAAGTAAATGCTTCAAAATAAAGTAAAATGATTATAAGATTATGTGATATTATCACTAAAGAATCTTATCTTTTAGTTTTAGGAGGTTCTATGTGTCAATCATTGACATTAATTTGTTAGTGAATTGAGTCCTGTTCATACAGTCCTTTTCCAAACTCCCATCTTGTATGATACTACCCATGTGTTCTTCCAGCCATTTCTTTGGTCCATTTGGAATTGACTTTGTTCAGGATGATAGATATGGATCTAAATTCAGTCTTCTACCCAAACATCTGGCTTTCTCAGCATCATTAATCAAAGATGCTTCCTTCAGCATGTATTTTGAAATCTCTGTCAAATATATGATAGTTTGTAACTATGTATTCTCGTGTTTTGATCTTCGGTTTTTTTTCCATTGACATACTATGTGCATGTTTGTGTGTGTGTGTGTGTGTGTGTGTGTGTGTGTGTGTGCGTGCGCATGTGCATGGGTGTGTATGTGTGTATACACACACACCTGTACCATGATGTTTTTATTACTATAACTCTGTAATACAGCTTGAGAACTGTATTCCTCCAGAATTTTTCCCCCCCTCAGGATTACTCTGTGTATCTGAGGTCTTTTGCAGTTCCAGATGAATTTTAGGATTTTTTAAAAATCTATTTTTATGACTAATGTATTGACAATTTTGATTGGGATTGTTCTGAATCTGCAAATTGCTTCTGGTAGGATGCTCACTTTTACAATGTTAATTCTGCCAACACAAGTGAATGGGGAGCATTTCAATTCTCTGGTGTCTTATTCAGTTTCTCTCTACGGGGACTCAAAGTGTTCATTGTAGAAATCTTCTAATCTCCTTTGTTTGGTTATTTCTAGATCTTTGTTTCAGGCTATTGTGAACAGGAGTATGCCTATCACCATTCTTAGTTGTATTGTTATTGGGTCATAGAAAATCTGCTGGTTTTGTATCCTATCAGTTTGCTGAAAGTGTTAACCATTTGTTGAACTTTTCTAGTGAAATATTGGGACTTTTAATGTATAATGTCAGATCATCAACAACTAAGTATGATATGACATCCTTTTTATTTGTGAAATTTAATTTCCTTCTCTTGTCTGGTTCCTTTTAAAAGATTTATTTATTTGTTTTATAAGAGTGCACTGTTGCCCTCTTCAGACACACCAGAAGAGGACATTGAATCCCATTACAGTGGCTGTAAGCTAGCATGTGGTTGCTGGGAATTAAACTTCAGACCTCTGGAAGAGCAGTCAGTGCTTTTAATCACCAAGCCATCTCTCTAGTCCCCTCTTGTCTGACTTTTAATTCTTCAAGCATATTTAAGAAGTGATGGCAATGAACAGCTTGGTCTCACTCCTGATTTGAATGGGATTGCTTCAAGCTTTCCTCCATTCAAGATGACACTGGCTATGGGTTTGTCACAACCAAGAAACATCTTAGTGAAACTAAGCCCACAGCATAACAAAGAATTGTTCCTTGCTTTATATCTGACAGATAGTTAATATCCAGAATAGATAAAGAACTCAATAGACAAAGAGTCAAGAAAACAAATGACCTGGTTTTAAAAAATGGGCTATGAATCTGAATAGTGTGTTCAAACGAAGGAGGGAAGTCAACTATAAACATCTTTAAAATGTTAAACTTCTTAGCAATTAGGGAAAAAATTAAAACTAATGTGAGATTTATCTTACCTCAGTCAGATCACAGGAGATCAAGAGAACACCTGGCAACAAATACTGATGAGGATGTGCTGAAAAGGGAATACTCATATACTGATATAGATAGACTAAATATTCAATGCTCCAGTGTAGGGGAATGTCAGGGTAGGGAGGTGGGAATGTGTGTGTGGGGTGGAGGGATGCCCACATAGAAGCAGGGGAGGGGGATGGGGTAGGGTGTTTCCAGGGGAAACCAGGAAAGGGGATGACATTTGAAATGTAAATAAATAATATATCCAATAATAAATAAAAAAGAAAGATAGGCTGGATACTGACAGAACCGTTACGGAAATCAGTAGGTGAAATTCTCAAAGAGCTACAAGAACATCTACCATTACCCCAGCTATGCCACCTGATATGTTTCTAAAGGAGTCAAAATTCTACCAGATAGATACTTGCCTATCAATATTTAATGTCAGTTTATTCACAATATCTAAAAAATGTACCCATCAAGACCTATACTATATCTATCCTCAGGTCCTATCAGGACAGCATATTCCATGTTGTCTTGGCCTGCTGAATCTGCTGTAAGCTTCCAGAACTCACCGAAGCCCTCACCCAGAGCCTGGAGCCACAACCCACTGCTCCAGCTCAGTCTAAATAAAATTCCACTCACACCCTGCTAATCTCCAAGTTTGGTTCAGGACATGAGTCCTACTTAGCTCCACTGTCTGCCAGACTTTACTGCATCAAGTCTCATGCTATGCCCTGTATTCCAGGCCAGGCAGGCCAGCACACTTGATGCTCTAGCCCAGTCAGATGAGTCTGTTCTCTTATTTATTGTCTTAGCACTTATTCCAGTCCTCTGAAGGTGCCTGGGTTTCACATAGCTATTTACCTAGCCACTGCTGCTCTTTTCCCAAGGGCCAGGAAGTGGAGTCAATCTAAATGACCTTCAACTGATGAATGGATGATGTGGATGCAGTATTTATATACATTAGAATTCTATTCAGCTGTAAAGAAATATGAAATTGTGAGTTCTGCAGGTAAGTGGATGGAACTAGAACTTATTATATTGAGTGAAGTAATCCATACTCAGAAAGACACATACAGCATGTTCTCTCGGATGTGATCCTGGTTCCGAATCATTAGATGTGAGTGCATAACCCTGGGGAAACTTCAAAAGCAGGGAAAGTAAAAATAGACCCTGAGAGGGAAAGAGAAAGATCTCTAGAGAAGGGTAGAGAAGGATACAGTTGCTGTGAAAGGAAAAATGGGAAATGAGGCAGAGGGATTTTGCTTGGAAAGAAGGTGGACAGGGCAATATTAAGGGACAAAAACCAAGAAGGAGCACTGGGATAGCCATATGGAAACATACTGTTTTACATTTAGTCAAGTAACATGTATAATATATGAGTGTATATATATATTTTAAGTGAAGCTATGTCATGTGGGGTGATAATGCTTTCCTAAGAGCCATAGACTGATGAACAATATTTCAGTGCCAGGCATGGGCATTCTTCCTTTTAGTTTTTTTGGCATGGACATCCAAGGGACTCCCAAACCAATATAGGGCATTGCTGCTCTCCCTGTTTGCCTCCTAGGACTTGAAGGTATGACTCTTACTAAGGACACCACACCCCTTTAGCTCAGGACTTGAAGGAATTGAGCTAGAACTGATTTGCCATCTGTCTCCCTGAGAACTTGTTCTCATAGCATCTCAGGATGTTATGTAAGCTGCTAATGGAGAAAAGCAGCTGAAAGTCCTATCAAGCTGTAAACCTGTGAACCACAATAAAGACCACCATGACAATTCAAGGATACAATAATGGGCACTGAAATTTCAGTGGTCATCAACAGTCACCTGATTAGACTTAAGGCCAACTCATTAGGCAGACATCATGTTGGGTACCATAAACCCAGCATCTTACCCATGACAGGTGAAGGGCCCTAGAGAGAACCTATGACTTCCCTTTCCTAAACCAATATAATTTCCAGATACTTTCTTAATACTCATCCTTAGACATGCAGAGAAGTATAGGTCTCACCCCTCATAAACACAGCTTCTTTGTGCACTATACAAAGACTATCACTGAAAACTACAACTGGTTAAAACATAGACAGCAATTATTGTGTGGTAGCCATCCCAGGTGATACATCTGCAACACAAACCCTATGCCAAAAGCTTAGTGAATATCATTGAAATAGTGTAGGTCAGAGTCAGGACCAAAGTGTTTGCTATGCGTTAGTGTCTTCAACAAAAAACAGGAGCACTTGCTAGTTTGATGTCAACTTGACATAAGCTAGAATCATCAGAGAGGAGAGAGCCTTGGTTAAGAAAATGCCTCTAGCTGTAGGTAAGCCTGTAGCACATTTTCATAATTAGCGAGTTATGTTGGAGGAGCTCCTTATGAGTGTTGCTATCTCTGGGCTGGTGGTCCTGTATTGTAGAAGAAAGCAGATCTTAAGGGGCAAGTCAGTAAGCAGCAGTCTTCCATGGCCTCTGCATCAACTCTTGGCTTCAGGTTCTTGTCCTGCTTGAATTCCTGCCTGATTTCCTTTGATGATGAACTTTGATGTGACTTGAAACTTCCTTGGGTGTGACTGGGAACTGTAAGCTGATTAAACCCTTCCCTCCCCTCGTTGCTTAGATCATAGTGTCTCATCACAGCAATAGTAACTCTAAGACAACAGGGAGTTATGCCTATGTGATCCTAACAACATATTTGTCTAAACAAGACCTTCATAATGACAATGCATGGCTAATGTCTCACAAGGTCCAACCCCTAGATAAAGAGCTACATGTATTTAATGGCTGCTAAGACAGGGAGGATCAGCTTTTTCCAGGGCTAAATCCCTGATAAGTTTTGTAATTGCTAAACATACATACCTGTAACACTAACTGGACTCTGCAGATTGCATTTATGTATATGCAGGCACATGTGTGTATGTGGGTGCATGTGAATGTGCATGTGTGTAAAACAATAATAATTTAAAAGGTTGAGAAAAAAGTAGGGGCAACACAGGAAGGGGCAGAGTGTGAAGTGGAATGAATTAAATGAAATGCTTATATACAGAATTCTCAAAAATCAATGTTTAAAAATATATTAGTGAGGTAGAAAACAAAAATGCATTTCATGTATACCACATCTTCATTTACTAAACTAATTATAAAACACATAGCATACTTGCTTACAAATTTTAGTTTTAGTGCATATAAAGGAATCTTTACTTAAAAACAAACAAACAAACAAACAAAAAAACCCAAAAAAATCCCAAGTACTTGTAAGGCTATATCAAATTTTATACTTAGCCAAATAAAATTACTAACCTACACTTAAAACTTAAAAAGATATTAAACGTTTAAACTTCAACCTCTTATAAATTACCACATTTTATTTTAAAATTTCATTCTATATTTCTATATTCTATATTCTACACAAATCCTTCATTACCTGTGGTCTATACAAATTTACAAGTGTCTGAGTACAGAAGCTAATGGGCTGATGGTCCCAGCTAGTCCCTCAACATAACCAGGCTGGATTAATGTCTCTGATTCTATTTCATAATACCTGAGGTGATGAAACTTTCCAACCTAACAACAATGTTTGGGGAACTCTGCTATACAGACTGATGAGACAGGGCACCAAAAGAACAGGTTAACTGGATTAGAAATCATTAGATCAAGTAATATTGCAATGACCCATTAACATAATTATTTGCATACATTCAATTAAGTTTTTAGAAAGTATTTATTAAAAATTCTAGCAAGGCTAAGCCACTCTTATAGGCACTGGCTGAAGTAGAAATTTAGAGAAATATTATGTCTTTATGGATATTTTAATCTTGGGCAGCCCTTGCTGAATATTCCACTAATTTGGCTACCCATTTCTGTATTCATCCATTCCATTATCCTGTGTGAATTATTTACTGACAAAAGCCATACTAGGGTACTCAGCTCAGGCCATAGTCTTGGAAAGTGTGAAGTTATTAATCAAGAAAGTTATTTGCCTTGAGAATACAATACTCTTCACTTTCAGATGTGTCCCAAATGAATGAAAATGCCTGAACAGATATTTATAGGATCATGAACACAAGATTATAAAATATAAAATGTTTCATTCAATAGCTTTTTTTAATCAGGAGTCAAGACAAAGGTCAAAGGTAGTATTAGAGATTTCATTGAGAAGAAATTGGAAAGCTAGTATCAGAAATTTCCTTGAGGAGAAATTAATAAATCTTTTACGATTCTTCCTCAGGATGAGCAAGTGGTTGAGGAGATGGCTCATTGGTATGAGTTCAAGTTCTGCAAGCATGAGACCCTACTTTGACTTCCCAGAATGTATGCAAAGGGTCCATTATGGTTCTGCTTGTTAGATTTGTTTTATTTTTCAATCTGACACAAGTTATGGTTACCTAGGAAGAAGGAACCTTATTTGAGAATATACCACTATCACTTTGGTCTCTAAGCAAATCTCTAGGACATTTTCTTGAATAATGATTGATGTGGGAGATCCCAGACCACACTGGGCAGTGCCTCCAGTTCGCAGGTAGCCCTTGTATTTCTTTAATAGATTTTTATGTTTCATCTTTCATGACTTCTGCCTGTTGACTCAATTTCTCCTGCATTTCTTTAAGTGATTTTTGTGTTTCCACTTTATTGGCTTCTATCTGTTGACCCATATTCTCCTGAATTTCTTAGAGTGATTTTTGCATTTCCATTGTAAGGGCTTCTAACTTATTCATGTTCTCCTGTATTTCTTTAAGAGATTTATTTATGTCCTATTTGTGTTCCTCTAACAGCATCATGATCAGTGATTTTAAATCCAAATCTTGTTTTTCTGGTGTGTTGGGGTATCCAGGACTTGCTGTTGTTGGGGAATTGGGTTCAGATGCTGCCATATTGCCTTGACTTCTGTTAGTAACGTTCCTGCATTTGCTTTTTGTCATCTGGTTATCTCTGGCGTTAGTTGGTCCTCTTGTCACTGGCTGGTGCTTGAACCTCCTGTGGGCCTGTAAGGCTATTTCAGCACCACTGGATGTCTGGGTTTCCCCTGGGACAGATTGCTGATGTGCTGCCCTACTCTTGGGTGTTGTTGGAGCCCTAGTGTGCCTTGTCTGTCTAACCACAGTACTCCCTGCAAGTCAGGTGCTTCCCTGGCTGAACTGCTGGAGCCAAAATGGTGGCAGTCTTGGAACTAGTGGTTCTGTCTAACCACGGGGACTTTCTGCAGGTCAGACGCTCCCCTGCAGGATACATGCCCAGGCAGCTGTAGAGCTGCCTCCTCCCTGATGTGGAAGGAACCCAGGCAGGCTGTGTCCTGGACAATCCTTCACTCTGGTGTCCTCGGTGTACTTGGTTGAGCTGCCAGTGTCAAGATTGTGGCGGACCACTGGATTACCAGCAGGTAGTCCTAATCCATGAGGAGAAACCAGTAAGCAGCATTCCTGCAAAGTCTCTGCTTCAGTTTCTGTCTCTATGTTTCTGCCTTGAGTTCTAACCCTGTTTTTCCTCAGGGATGGACTATGATCTGAGATAGTTAAGGCAAGTTTTTTTCTGCGAAGCAGCTTTTTGGTCATGATGTTTATCATAGCAATAGAAGGGATCTAGGACCCTGGCTGTGTTTGTCTGTAACTTCAGAAATCTGACACAGATGGATCCCAAGAGATGACTGGCTAGAGAGCTTAGCCAAATGACAAGCTTCTGGTTTCCTGAAAGAGTCTGTCAAAATAAACAACGTGGACAGCACAGAAGAGCATCTAGCATCTTATAATGGCCTCTGCATGAGCATACGCAGGTACATAACCCCATGCATTCATGTTCATGCAACAAGCACATGTATACCCTAACTCTATGCCTTCACCAGAGTTTAAAATGAGCACAAATAGCTCCTTGCTTAGGACATTAACATTTTCTAGAATTCAGCTCCATTTCTGGAATCTATCTCCTTCTAGATATCCACCCAGAATCAAGAACAGACAATATTTGATGTACATTTGATCTCTTTATTGAAGAGTACCAACGGAACTACTGAAATGTCATCTAAACTATTTTATGAGGTCACAGATGAAGGCTAAGCAAATTATCATATTACACATAGGCATCTATAACAGTCAACAATAAACATTTGGAAAAATAAGAAACTCTAGAAATCAACACTTGAAATCAGCAGAGAGATGCTTTATAAAACAAGGGATTTATGATTCAACCATATATTTTAGAGGTTCAGAATTTGCAACTTAATTCTCCATTATAATTCAGCTACTTTTGTGTAAGTTACAGTAACATACTAAAAACATAAAGATTGATAAATATTATGCATATTCTGAATATTTATGTAAATAATTATATAAAGGACAGGAGACTAATCTACCTTCTCTCAAGCAGGCTTTAATCCATAGATTAGCATTTATAGAATTAAAAAAACAATGAAATGATTCTAAGTTCTAAGCATTTAACAACTTAAGAGCTGTTGACAACTGCAAGCATTCTTCAGATCCTGGAAGATACTTCACAAAAATTAAAGTCTTTTGTTAAAAAGCAAATGGTTGGTAAAGAAACCGAGGGGGGAGGGGGAATGATTGGGGAATAGTTGGGGGGGAGAAGAACTATGGGAACTATGGTGGGTGGGAACTGGGAAAGGGGAAAGCCTTTGAAATGTAAACATAGAATATAGAAAATAAAAATAACTAAAAAAAAAGCAAATGGTTTACTATTTAATTTGTTAATATTTATTTATTTATTAATTTAACCGTTTTTCTTTTGCCCATTTTAACCGTTTTGTTTTGAGACAGGATTTTTCTATATAGCTCAAGTTGACCTGTATTTTACTATGAAAACATTCTGAAATTGACTGCATAATTCTCAGCTTCATCCCATGTGTATCATCCCATGTGATAGAGATGAGGAATTTACATAAATATGTAGAATAAGCATAATATTCACCAAAGTTTATATTTTTTTAAATATTACTCTACCTCTTACAAAATTAAGTTCCAAAGTACTGGACCTCTAAAATATATGGCAGACTGATTTTCAGATCTACTGTTTTATAGGTCCTCTCTGCTGATTTATGTGTTGATTTCTGGAGTTTCTGATTTTCCAAATGTTTATTGTTACCCATTACAGATGCCTGTGTGTGTATGATAACTTGGTAACTTTCTTAGCCTGCCTTTGTGACCCTAGGAGGTAAATTAAATGATGTGATAATTTATTTATTCTTTAAGTACTATTCTTTCCAGATTTCATCCTTGCCATTAACAATATTATTTCCCAGCTTCCCTGCATTTACAGCTTACAGCATATATCCAACTTTAAGATATTTTATGAATTATAAATTTATTTTCAGTTATTTTTAAATTGTGCCAGTTATTCCTTTATGAAGCTTTATGGACCCTTTTGCTGTTCATCTTCCAATCACTAACAGACAGATCAGATATATACATATTCAACTTCTACATCTACATCTACATACATGCATGCATACACACACATATATTTATATATATATATATCATCCCCTCATAGTTTCCTTGCCTCCTTTCCCTCCAAATCTAAGAAATTATATAATTTTGTTCCTCCCACATACTCCTTTTCACCTTATTTCTTTGCCCACAATAGATTGGAATTCTCTAATACTGAACGTAGAAGTATCTAATCAGTTGATCTTGGATATGCTTTATAAACAACATTATATTATTGCTATTTTCACACAAAAGTCGTTCACAAAAAAGCATTGTTTTTTTTCTACAAACTTCTTTTCTCTACTTCAAATATTCCCCAAATAGTGCTTATATTTTGGTCATGCATACATATTCTTCTGGTTAACACTTTTCTTATTTCCCTCAATAAGACACAGGTAGTTTTGATATTACTAGTTTCTACACCTGCACTTCTAATACCTTACTTTGTAATGCCTTGCTAATCTACTTCCCTGTACATACTCTAGAAAAATATCTTCAAAATTACAAATGATACACGTATGACCTCTAAAGTTTTGCCCCTGCTGAGCCAGAACACAAAAAGTTTGTCTTGTATGACATTTCCTTTCTCTGCCACAGTTATCAGTGTGACCCTCTCTGTGTGCTATCTGGCAAAAAGAGGGGCTAGAAAACAGCTCAGAGGGGCTAAAAATTGTACCTGTTTTTTGGGGGTTCAGAGTATAACACATGCTTAATACCCCTTTTATGATAGTTCATTATAGACTATTAATTGTGGGGCTTCACAAAAGCACACAAGGTCATTTTCTACATATGTTTACATATATACTGATTCATGGATTACAAGTATATCAAAACTATATTAGTAATTACTCTGTACTAATATACACACAAATTTAAAAGATAAGAGAAATGGGTATCATTATTCAGTTTGGTTTTTACAGTAGATAAAATTTCATGTAAAATTTGTTTATTAGGAGAACCTTACAGTATAATATATAGTATACAAGATAGCTGTTGACTACTATTTTTGCAAGCTGAAATCATATACTTACATATGTTAAAATACCACTTTCCCTATACTCTTATCATTAGCTACACTCAGAATGCAAATATTTCTTTTATGAGAAAATGAACCAAAATACCAAAAGATAAAATAGCTATTAGCGGGCATTTTTCTTTTGCCACTCCTCATGTGTCTTTTTAAAGACTGTTCAGTCTAATTTCTCTCTTGATATATAGTTTGCTATTCTATTTCTGCAAAATGAGAACATTCTGTTCTATTCATTCTCCCACTTACTTTTAGAAACGCCAGAAAGGCTTAAATTAAACTCCTAAAGAATTAACTGCCATTCTTATGCATAGTTATGAAATATATAACAGTCTTTGGGGGATTGTTCCCAGGCGTTGTGCCTCACTAGTGAGTGATCAGCATTGCATTCATATAAAGCATCAGCAGAGTGACAACCAAAACTGGGTCAGGAAAATCCTTCTACATGAGGCTTGTAGGAGCCAGTGATGGAGCGGGAATAGATACTACCCACCCCCCTACGATGGTAAGGACAGAGAGACCAGATTCTCTGTCTCTAACATAACATGACTATTTTGATCATAATTAGAAAAATCAATAACAAGTTTTTCCAAATATGCCCTTCAAGGTTGGCAGGTGTTAAAAATAACTTACTTTAGCTTGTTCTTAATAAAACATTTGAAGTTAAACAGTCTGTGCCAGACTCTTCCTTAATTTCACTGTTGTCCTTTTGGCAAGGATCTGGTACCAGGACTGAATTTCCAGGTTTACCGTTAGTTTGGAAATTGACTTTCTAGACTGGAATGTAGTGATTATATTATATATATGTACCACAAATAGTTGTAACTGGCATAAAATCAGATAGTCAGTCTCCTGGAAATAAAAATACCCCAATTCCTGATACTCAGAGAATCAAAACTCATAAGGAGTGGTCAAGTGGGATCAGCATGACATATATGATTTTATTTCACTAATTTTTACAGTTCTGAAATGTAAAACCAAAGAAGCATTGTAAGAGCAATTCATATCATTATCCCATAATCTTTGCTCCTGTGGTAGATAAGTGTATGTTTGTTCTTGAGTGAAATCCCTACATTGACTTTGGTCAATATGTTTAGATGAAGAGTTTGCACTTAAAACTCTAAGTTTGTGCTTCATACTGTGAGATACAAGCAAAATTAGTCTCCTGTACTCATGATTATTTTTAATAAATAGTGATTTTTCACTAGGGCATGGCCATTTTCCATCACATTAACCTCAAGACTCAAAGATGGAGTCTCATATCTTCAGTTTCCCTTATATACTAACTGTTACTTTGCTTAACTCTGCTTGGAAATATTGCAGACTATAGCATGCCTTATGTCAGTTTTGCATACCTTAGGTGGCTGAATGCTAGCTAGCCTTAAACATCATCTAATCTACTAATAAGAATTTACATGTGGATGAGATCTATAATTCACAGTTTTTCCTAAAACCATTTTGACTATAGAACTTTTGATTGGATGTAAACTATTAGAACTGTGTACACACACTAAAATATCCTTGAATAATTAAGAGTCCCTTTTCTGTGCCTTAGCACAGGGATTTAAGTACACAGATTGCAAAGGTACCTGTATTTGGGTTTAAAGGCTCTATTTGTGAATCAAGTTTGCCACACTTTGTAAGTTAGACTACTGGGATGCTTTCATTCATGATAGAGAATACTACTTTACAGAGCACTAAAAATGTTAAGAGAACTAATATTAATAAGGTGATTTTGTAGAGGTAGTTTAGTACCCCGATCATAAATAAGAACTATTGGAACAACTGGACCACAATCTTATTCTTCTGTGCATGTATTATTTCTGTCTTGGAATACAGCCAATAATAATGCCTGAAAGTCTGCAGCATAAGATCAGTACTGCCATTCCCTTTAGTCAATGACCCCTTTTTATTTACACATTCTCACTTTAAGTTACCAAGGTTCTATACCAATTCTATATCCCATGATTACACTGTATCTATATTTGTTTACCTAACTTACTCTCTTGGATGTTGTCTTGGAATAGTCCTAGAAAAGGAACCATAATCACATATAGTAAATCCTCTTATGATTGTTCTTTCTATTGTTATGAGTACCAGGTTTTAATTCATTTCTCCTAATTTTCTCTAATTATAGAATCAGTACTGTAATAATTAATTGAATCCTCTCAACAGAAGCTTCAAGTGACATGGTAATTAAATCCTAGTTTAACTCTTTGAGTTCCCATCTCTTCTCTCTTATTAGTATTATACTTGAAATGTAACACTATGATCCTCCATTTTCTTTCACCCAGAAGAAAGAGAAGTATTGACGAAATGGATTAGCTGTGCAAAACTGATGACCTGAGTTCGATTCCAGGAATCCACAGCAGAAAAAGAGAATTGACTCACAAACTTTTCTTTTAACCTCCACATGTAAGCAATGGACCATGCACACTTCAAAGCTCTCAAACACACATTTTACACTGAGACACACACCCAGAAATTAAACAGAAAGACTCATTGCTTTATGAAGATTAAATTAGTTAATTCAGGTAAATGTAGGTAAAGTATCTAGAACATTCTTGGCGTGTGCCAAATCTGTTACGTACTCTTATCTTTTCACTTTAATAGTTAGTCGCCAGGAGGAGTCAAATTACTGGTGGGAGCTTCAGAAGTTCAGGGATTCATCTGCTTTGGGCAGTATCAGACCCAGCAACCAAAGCTCACTTTAGAGAAAAGATACTTTGTAGACTTTAGTTATAAGTTGAACAAAGTAGAATTGGAAAACAATAAGAAAAATGTTCATTCAAGTGTATTCACAAGGCTGCCACATCCCATAGCACCTGGCTATCTAGCTTTCTAGGAATATGTTTCTAGGAACCTATTATCAGTTTAGAATAAGAGGCAGCAAAACAGCAGTCTTAAGAATTACATTGGGCAGTTTACACTGATGGGAGGAAAAGCTGTAACAAAAAGGAAATGAAAAGAAGTGATGGAGTTAAAACAGACAACCCTTTGCTTTGTGAGTGAAGAAGTGTGGTAAGCTAGGAGAGCGCCTCTAAGATCAGTGGCAGGTCCCTGATATAAGGTTATGTGGACTGAGTTTAAATATAACTATGCTACAGACCTAAAATTTAAGAGGCACTTATAGCTGGACTTTTGATGTTGCTGCTATTAACTGCAGACTTCTGTGAAGAGACAATTTTATTTGTATGAATATTTATTTATTTGTCTCCATTTTCAAAAAGTAAATAAATATATCATAATTTGTGATATGCTGTTTCAGTCTCATTAACAAGTACAAAATTGTGTTTTAGAAACAATTGAGTACAAGCATTAACAAATGTATAGTTTTTGTTAATTTAATATAAATATTCAGAGATGCAAGATGCCCATATTGACATATTTGGGCAATATTTAGAGTTCATATTCTTTATATAAACTTTATATTGTCTTTATACACTTTGTAGTCTTCATAATGTCCAAATTATTTACTAAAATTTATGTTTACAATCGAGTGATTTTTTTTTCATTTTGATAATATAAAGACTGGAGTGTCTAACTGGTAGATAGTCCAGCATGTCCAAATAAAATAATTATAATGCTAATAAATGCTAAGTTTCAAAGAGTAGAAGATGCAAAGATGTCTCTACACACAGAAAACCATTATTCTGCCAGGGAGTAGACTGCATTGTTTGATGGAGAATAGAAGGATTCTTTAAGCCACCAAACCAAATGATTGGCATGTCTGATATTTATGAAAATAAATAAATCTGATGAAAGAGGCTGATTTGACATAACAATTTCAATCCTAACAGCAGAGTTGACTTTGTTTTGTGGGGTGTCATAAGCACCATCAGAATTACATGTCACCTCGAAGACTGATAGAATATATTTATTATTGGGATGATAAAATGATTCATAGGAAGTGTATCTTTAAACATTAGACTAACGCAGACTATATTACTGTTCCAAGTGGGGGATAGTAAAGGTGATGATTTTAAAAGGAGATTAAAAAGGAAATCAAACATAGGCTAATAGACCTTCCATGGCTATACTGGGCTAAAATTGTGGTTACTAATGAAAAAGAAGAGTATAAAAATATGTCATTTAGTTCTTACATGAGCCAACTTCAAAGAGCAAGCTTACATAGTACAGCCAAATAAAAATATTTGTTCATCACTGATTCTAGAGAACCAATCCTTTAGCCATGTGAATTACATTATGGGGAAGCTAAATTTCCCTCTCACACATGTTTTCCAAAAATGTTAACATAGAAGGTTTCATTTATTTATGAACATTGAAGGATGGCATACACTGGATTTAGTGGACTATATTTGGCCACTAACTACCACATCTGCCTATAAAGTAGTTGGTATAACAAAGAGAGCCAGGCCATAAATCAAATACAGCATCTCACTAGGCCAAAGTCAGTACAGTAGCTAGACATCTAAAAATAAGCTAATTAGTGAAACTAGATTAATTTGTTAACTTTGATAAGCTATGTTCCAACATGCATTTGGAAAAATAAACTTGTGAAGTTACTAAAAAATATAAAGATGTCCAGCAAAACATTTCAAATAACTGAAAAACTTTTTGTTCAAGAATAAGAAATACCAATATTCTTCCTACTCCATAATTTAGAAAAATTATTTAGAATTCATAACTAAATATCTTCTATGAAATATGATACTGTGCTTTTCATATCCCATTATTTATGCAATGACATTTTAATATATTTGATTTGGAACCACTAAATGAATTGTCATGGCTCAGTGCTTGGCTTGAACCCTAGAGTAATCTAGCCTTGACATCTGTCACTGTATTTATTGCCAGGACAAATTTGGCTAATTATTAGTAATTGACATAGACAACATGTAGATTTTTTTCTAGTGAATATGATCTCCTTTAGAAGAAACACTATCACATTTCCCCTCTATGTTCAGAGTTTCACTTTGAATGAATGGACACTTAAATTTGTTAGTCAAAAGAATGAACAAACAACAAAGCACTGTGGGAAACATCTAAATCCTGGTGCTGGATGGGGCAGAGATAGGACACTGGGAGACAGAGGTCATTAAGACAATACAATTTTAATACAGTTATAAGCTATATAATAAGTTCTGTATTAACAAATAAACCATTCAAATAAGCAAATCAAATGATACACAGAGATATATGAGATATTATATATAATATATATGAGCTTTATGTTATATAAGATGTAACATATATATGTACATATATATGTTAAGAAAGTCATATATTTATACTGTCTTCTCTATTGTCACTGAAAATATCAATTTGCCTACCTATAAGTAATAGGGAATTACATTTTTCATAGAATCAAATTAGTAATTAACACACACACAGGTTGATAGCTAAGATAATCTTTTCATGAATAAATTTCTTTTCTTTCTTTCTTTTTTTTTTTTTTTTTTTTTTTTTTTTTTTTTTGGTTTTTCGAGACAGAGTTTCTCTGTGTAGCCCTGGCTGTCCTGGAACTCACTCTATAGACCAGCCTAGCCTCGAACTCAGAAATCTGCCTGCCTCTTCCTCCCAAGTGCTGGGATTAAAGGTGTGTGCCACCACCATCCAGCTGAATAAATTTCTTTTATTTTGATTTTGTTTTACTTGGAATATATTTTACTCGAAAACATAAAGATTTTTGATAACATACAAAAGTAGAAAAATGTCATTCCCACACCTTCCTCTGCATTGGTGTTTATCTATTTGTATGAAGAATATGTATTCTAGTAGGAACAGTCTGTAGGCACTTTCCAACATGGGACTGTTTTTTATAAATGGTAGAGTACATATATTTATCATCAATTTAAGATAAAGAATGAGGACAGTTAAAATATAGACATGACATAGACATGTACATGAAGGGCTTTGAAAAGGCAAAAATCAATAAACATCCCTTTATAACCACCAATACACACTCACACCTTGTTTCCTCTAAAGCTAGAAGCCATGTGACAATGTGGTGATGTGGAGATAAGAACCTTTTGTGTGTGTGTGTGTGGGGGGGGCTATTGAACAGGAAACCATCCTACATATGGGCATTAGTGTGTGCTTCCAATGGATCATGAATAAAAGATCCTGCAAATAATGTATTCAAGTGAACATTCAGAATCACTCATAGAGGTGGTGCTTAGAAAAGGCCACTGGCAGAGTCTGCCCTTGGTAATGACACAGCAGAGACGTAAACAACTTACTTTCTATGGGCTGTCATTCATCACTCAACTGTAGTTCACCTCACTGACCCTGATGTTAGATCAAATGTCAACTTTAAATCCTGATGAGGGTTAGTCTGTCTGTAGTCAGGAAGTGCAGGAGAGGTACCTCACAGGGGTAAGTGACAACTCCCCTGGAGTCACCTTGCTCATATTTGTTCTCCAGATGGAATGAGCATGTTTTCCCCAGGGTCAATGCAGTGTTGTCTGTGGCCAACTTGAAACTGATCACACTGGGAATATCTGCAGTACAGAGATCAGCTAGAATTTTCTTTTCTACCTTCTGTGTCAAGCATTAGCAAGACATTATCATTTAGAGTGAAAATTTATGGATAGGACATTAAATTATGAATAGTGACATAGAGTGAAGTTTCAAAGAAGAAGCTAATATTAAGGTTAAAAAAATAAGGAAGCCCCAAAATTGCAAGGTGTATGCATGGCAAAGTGACTACTTATCTTTAATCAATTAATCCTTTAATTATTTTCTTAATACTTCACTGACCTAGAATATACTTTGTAGTCCAGGGTAGCTCAGGATTCCCAGCAATAAATCTGCTTTATTTTTCTTAGTGCTGGGATTACAGGTGTGTACACTAGGCCTAGCACAATGTGTCCTGAGGGAAAAAAGTAACTCAACTTGGTGGCAAGATTTTAGATATGCATAAAGCTGGTTAAATTTTACTGACATTTGAATTTGAAGTCCCAGTGGGGATCAAAATGCAAACCAATTAGCTATTTTCATAGCATATATTGGGTTACTGCTTATGAGAGTGTAAAATTTTACAATGTAATTCTAGAACTTGAATTTATTTTTATGGCAGACAAAAATGCAGTCCTATGGGAGATTATCTTATAAAAGACACTGAATTAGAGGAAAGAGGCCTGCAAAGGATATTGCTTTCAGGAACATCTACCAACCGAGAAATAGAGGAAGGAGAAATAAAAATTAACATTAAATAGAGACATGAAATAAAAAGTGAGGGAAAATGGAGCAGCATCACTGTGGCCGAATTCGAAGAAACTGGCTTTGTAACTTGGAAGCTTTCTCAAAGGTAATTGTCTCAGGCAGCAAGCTCATGATAGCTAAAACTATTCTCAACAATAAAAGGACTTCTGGGGGGATCAATATACCTGACCTCAAGCATTACTACAGAGCAACTATGTTAAAAACTGTATGGTATTGGTACAGCGGCAGGCAAGTAGATCAATGGAATAGAATTGAAGACCCAGAAATGAACCCACAGACTTATGGTCACTTGATCTTTGATAAAGGAGCTACAACCATCCAGTGGAAAAAAGATAGCCTTTTCAACAAATGGTGTTTGTTCAACTAGGGGTCAACATGCAGAAGAATGCAAATTGACCCACTCTTATCTCCTTGTACTAAGATCAACTCCAAGTGGATCAAGGACCTCCACATAAAGCCAGACACACTGAAACTAATAGAAAAGAAACTGGGGAAGACCCTGGAGGACCTGGGCATGGGGGAAAGTTCCTGAAAAGAACACCAATAGCTTATGCTCTAAGATCAAGAATTGACAAATGGGACTTCATAAAATTACAAAGTTTCTGTAAGGCAAAGGACATTGTCAGAAGGACAAAATGACAACCAACAAATTGGGAAAAGATCTTCACCAACCCCACATCCGACAGAGGCCTAATATCCAATATATACAAAGAACTCAAGAAGTTAGACCCCAAAGAACCAAATAACCCTATTAAAAATGGGGTATAGAGCTATACAAAGAATTTTCACCAGAAGAAATTCGGATGGCTGAGAAGCACCTTAAGAGATGTTCAACATCATTAGTCATCAGGGAAATGCAAATCAAAACAACCCTGAGATTCCACCTCACATCAGTCAGAAAGGATAAGATTTACTAAACTGGATGCAATCTTTACAGGCCCAGGGGGGGGGGAGGGGAATGATTGGGGAATAGTTGGGGGGGAGAGGAACTATGGGAACCATGGTGGATGGGAACTGGGAAAGGGGAAAGCCTTTGGAATGTAAACATAGAATATAGAAAATAAAAATTAAAAAAAGAAAGGATAAGATTAAAAACTCAAGAGACATCAGGTGCTGGCAAGGATGTGGAGAAAGAGGAACACTCCTTCACTGCTGGTGGGATTGCAAGATGGTAAAACTACTCTGGAAATCAGTATGGCAGTTCCTCAGAAAAATGGGCATGACACTTCTAAAGGACCCTGTCATACCACTCCTGGGCATATACCCAGAGGATTCCCCTGCATCCAATAAAGACACATGCTCCACTATGTTCATAGCAGCCTTATTTATAATAGCCAGAAGCTGGAAGGAGCCCAGATGTCCCTCAAAGGAGGAATGGATACCAAAAATGTGGTGTATTTATACAGTAGAATACTACTCAGCAATTAAAAATAATGAATTCATGCAATTTGTAGGCAAATGGTTGGATCTGGAAAATATCATCCTAAGTGAGTTAACCCAATCACAAAAGAATACAAATGAATTGCTGATAAGTGGATATTAATGAGCCCAGAAGCTCTGAATATTCAAGGTACAATTAGCAAATCAAAAGATTCCTAAGAAGAAGGAAGGAGAGGACACTGGTCCTGAAAAGATGGCTTCCAGTTTTGCAGGAGCGTATCAGAACAGAGAAAGGGTTGGGAGTGGGGGATTGGGGAATGGGCAGGGTGGGGGGAAGAGGACTTATGGGATACATGGTGTGGTGGGAACTGGGAAAGGGAAAGCCTTTGGAATGTAACCAAAGAATATAGAAAATAAATTTAAAAACAAGAAAAAAGAAAGAAAGAAAATTAGGTAAGAAATGTGCCAGATGTAGACTATCTCTTTGAGATGTTAATGGACCTCAGAGCAAAGGAAATTAAATATAAGTTGATAATATCAGTGCAGGAACAGTCTCTAAGTATTTTAAGAATATGTTGGTAAAAATAGCTCCTGTAAGAAATGACATCTGCAAGTTAATGTTTCCTGTTAGAAGAAGGTTGAGTTGTTCAGTTTTTTTAATTGTCTGGATAAGAGAGGTTACACATTGGGTTGAGAATATATAAGCGACTTCGTGATGTTTTCCTGCCTATCTCCTCTCTGAAATCATGCACTAGCTAGCTGGGTTGCTGGCATGGTTGCCATGTCCCCAAAATTGCATCTTCAGTGGGATCTACACTAATCTCTGCCCAGGATTAATAATAGCATTAATTTAATTAACATTAATTAATACCCAGATGGAACAGTAAGTAGTGTCAATTGCTGTTAGTCCTAGACAGATTGAGGATTTTTTTTTAGCAGGGGTAGCTTGAAATTGAATCAGATTTATCACAGAATTTCATTCATATCTGCCAATGACATTTCCGTTGATTCAGTGTTGTAAGGTACACACACTATGTTTTGAAAGGGTTCTGCTTTCCTGTCACCTATGGGGAAATTGTAGCATGAGTAGCCTATTTCCCATCCCTCTCAACTCTTACTGCATTCACTCTGTATGTTTACACGTTGATGGTTTCTTCTCTATAGCTAGAGTATTCGCAACTATTACTTCATGTCATGTGGCCTCTTCTCCTCCTCCTTCTGTTTTAATGAAAACACATTTTTACAATTGTGTCAGAAGTTATTAATATGTGTCTTTGTTACTTTAATGTTGTTGCAACAATATACTAGTAAAGGCAACGTCAAGAAGAAGACATTTAATTTGGATTACAGTTACAGAGGACACAGTGCATCATGGCAGAGAAGGTATGGAGCGGGCTCAAGAGGCAGCTGATCACATGGCAGCCTGTGAGGAGGCAAAGCCCAGTGAATGCTCACATTCAACACCCATGCTCTTTGTCATTCATCCTACTACCCCAGCTCACGGTACTCTGTTAGCCAAGTGACTATTTTTCTAAATTTTATTAGGTTATTAGGTTATCTATGTTAGGTTATTCTAAGTATTCCTCGAAAGCATAGCCAATGTTTTGTTTCTAAGATACGACTAGAAACCATCAATTTGACAACTGAGTTCACCATCATAGTATGGTTGGACCTGACTGTAGAAGCCAGTTGCTAAAACCTTGAAAGAAAGAAATAATCTTTCATGAAAGGTGAAGAGGGTATTTGAGTTGTGTTTTTAAGCAACAGTGGATTCCTTATTTCACTTACAAGTAAACATATTTGAAATAAATTCTCAAAAATTTTTAAAAATATTAATAGATAAAGCATTTTTAAAAATAGTGATAAGTGGATATTAATGAGCCCAGAAGCCCTAAATACCCAAGGCACAATTAGCAATTCAAATGATTCCCAAGAAGAAAGGAGAGGACCCTGGGCCTGAAAAGATTGGATCCAGTTTTGTAGATCCAGAACAGAGAAATGGTGGTTGGGGGGGATGATTGGGGAATAGTTGGGGGGGGAGAGGACTTATGGGACATATGGTGTGGGGGAACTGGGAAAGGGGAAAGCCTTTGGAATGTAAACAAAGAATATAGAAAATAAAAAATATAAATAAATAAATAAATAAGTAAATAGCAAAAAAGTTTATTATCTACAGAAGATCCATGAAAGAAAAGAACAGCTTATTTTGTAAAATTACAGAATAACATGTTTTTTTTTCATTTCATGTAAGTCAATAAATATAGCTGTAATAGATCCAGAACATCTGAACTACCAACAAAGAAAAAAATAAGTTAGAGAAAACACTAGACCATAGTAAATTACTAGAAGAATAAAATTATTAACTCTTGAGTGAAAAGATATGGGGACAGAGAGATAAAAAATACCTGATGGTTAATTAAAAAATATAAATCTATTTTCTATGATAAATATAATAATGAAAACTTTGCAAGAAGTGAACCACCATGGGGAATCTACACAGGTGATCCCATACCAAAACAGCTGAGAGTGGAGAGAACAGTGTATATATAGGCAATAGATGGAGACATGTTGGTTCACATGATAAACTTATAGAATCATACGGAACAAACATTTGTTTTGATTTTTGTTCACTATAGGTAAGTAGAGACATAAATTTGGTAAGTAATTTCCAGGAACCTGGACATTAGAGGAGATAGCAGCTGCCAGGGTATCTGAGGGAGAAGTTGCTTTGCATATTTGTCATGTGGCAAATCACAGGATCATGCATAGATTTTTTTGACTGAGTAGCAAGTTGTGTGTGTGTGTGTGTGTGTGTGTGTGTGTGTGTGTGTGTTTGCACCTGCTCATGTGCAGGCACACCAGCCACATTTTATTTCAAATAAAATATGTTCCTTGAAGCAATATTCTCTCAATGATTTCTTTATGTCTTATAATGGTTATTGACTTTATTATGTGTTGACAACTTTAAAAATGGGGTGGATCTGGAAAATGTCATCCTGAGTGAGGTAACTCAGCCACAAAAGGACATGCATGGCATATACTCACTAATAAGTGGATATTAGCCAAAAGAAAAAGGGTGCAAAGGAAGAGGGAGGGAGGAACCTGGGAGGAAAAGGGGATGGGGAGATGGAGAGGGAAACATGATCAGGTATTGGGTAGGGGAAAAGGACTTAAGCCCTGAGGGCCAGCAGAAAGAATGGAAACAGGCAACCTAAGGAGGCAGGAGTTTGGGGGAACCCTCCAGAATGTACCAGATACCTGGGAGGTGACAGACTCTCAGGACTCAAAGAGAGGTACCTTAGATGAAATGCCCTACACTGGGGAGAGCGAACTTGTAGAGCCCACCTCCAAGAGAAAGACAGGTCATCAACTGAGGGATGGGGCTTCCATCCCACAGTCAAAACTCTGACCCATAATTGTTCCTGTCTGAAAGAAGTGCAGGGATTGAAATCGAGAGAAGCCTGAGGAAAAGAAGGTCCAGCGACAGGTCCAAAGTGGGATCCAGCTCAGGGGAAAGCCCCCAAGACATGACAATATCACTGAGACTATGGAGGGCTCACAAAAAGAGACCTATCATGACAGCACTCTGGAAGACCCAACAAGCAGCTGAAAAAGTCAGATGCAGACTCTTTTTTAATTTTTTATTAGATATATTCTTTATTTACATTTCGAATGTCATCCTCTTTCCTGGTTCCCCCTCCCCTGAAAATTCTACAAGCCATCTCCCCTTCCCCAATCAACCTCCTCGGCTTCCCTGGTATTCCTCTACACTATAGCATCAAGCCTTTCCAGGATCAAGGGCCTCTCCTCCCTTTGGTGTCTAACAAGACCATCCTATGCTGCCTATGAGTCTGGAGCCATGGGTAACTCCATGTGTACTCTTTGGTTGATGGTTTTTTGCCTGGGAGCTCTGGGTGTACTGGGTGATTCATATTATTGTTTCTCCTGTGGTGCTGCAAACTCCTTAAGCTCCTTGGTCCTTTCTCTAGCTCCCCCACTGGGAACCCTGTGCTCAGTTCAATGGCTTGCTGCTAGTGTCCCCCTCTGTTTTTGTCATGCACAAGGAGAGCCTCCCAGGTGATAGCTATATCCAGCTCAGGTCAACCAGCACTTGTGGGCATCCATAATAGAGTCTGGATTTTGTAACTGTATATAGGATGGACCCCTGGGTGGGATAGTCTCTGGATGGTCTTTCCCTCAGACTCTGCTCCAACTTTTGTCTCTGTATCTCCTTCTTTGGATATTTTTTCCCCTTTCTACAAAGGACCCAAGGATCCACACTTTGTTCTTCCTCTTTCTTGGGCATCATTTGATATATGAAATGTGTCTTGGGTATTCCAAGCTTCTGGGCTAATATTCACTTATCAGTGAGTGCATACCATGAGTGTTCTTTTGTGATTGGGTTACCTTGTTGAGGATGATATTTTCCAGTTCCATCCATTTGTCTAAGAATTTCATGAATTCATTGTTTTTAATGGCTGAATAGTACATATATATATATATATATATATATATATATATATATATCTCACATTTTCTGTATCCATTCCTCTGTTGACAGACAACATCTGGGTTCTTTCCAGCTTCTGGCTATTATAAATAGGGCTGCTATGAACATAGTGGAGCATGTGTCCTTATTATATGCTGGAGAATCCTCTGAGTATATGCCCAGGAGTGGTATAGCAGGGTCCTCTGGTAGTATAATTCTCAATTTTTTGGGAAACTGCCAAACTGATTTCCCTAGTGGTTGTACCAGCTTGCAATCCCACCAGCAGATCTTGCATGCAACCAATGGACAGAAGCTGCTGACCCCTCTGGCTGAATTAGGGGAAAGCTGGAAGAAGCTGAGGTGGAGGGTGACCCTGAAGGAGGACCAGCAGCATCAACTAACCTGGACCCCTTTGATCTCTCACACTGGACCACCAACCAGGCAGCATACATGATATGATGCCCCTACAACACATATACAATATAGGACCGCCAGGTCTGGGTTTAATCAGAGAAGATGCACCTAACATTTAAGAGATTGGAAGCCACAGGGAGTTTAGAGATCTGGTGGGGTGGAAGGTAGGGACATCTTTATGGAGACAAGGGGGCCGAGTGGAGGTATGGGATGTGGAACAGTTGGAAGGTAGCTTGGTAAGGGAATAAAATCTGCAATCTGGAGTTTAAAATTAAAGAAAAGAGAAAGAGAGAGAAGAAAAAAATCAAGTGAATAAATAAATGAAAAAAGCTTGTTTGACTTGTTTGAATGAGTAACGAAGATATGTATGTTCATAAAGGTTTAAATATTTGAAAAGGACTAATTGAGCTTACTAATTAGGAAAGGCTATGGTTATTAACTAAAAGCTATTAAAATAATTCAGGAAAATTGTAGGTTTGCAAAATCATATGGTCCTATAGACCATAAAACAACCAGGTAGAAAACTTAAAGAAACAGTAAATTATTTATAACAACAATAAGAACATGGAATAAAATACTGACAATGCATTTAGAAAAAAAAGTGGCATCCATATTTAAAAAACTTACATTACATATGTTATATCAATACATGATAATTATAGAAGTCGACCCAAACCCATTTGAAATTCTCAGCTTTTAGAGAGGCACTTTCTTTTATTTTACTCTATTTGTTTAAATAAGAACTTATCAAACTTCCAACACTATATTCACAGTACATAATATGTTAATCTAAAATTGATGTAGAAGAAAATATGCTTGCTCCAAAGAGATCAAAGCATATGTCTATAGCAATAAAATGGGAAAGCTGGCAGAGAGCTTGAGACGTAGATCAATGGAAAGAATAAATTCTAGAGAAGATCCATGGATAAATATTTATATAGTGCAACTAAATGTCATTTAAGATTTTAGAAGATAGATTGACTTTTTAAAAATAATGTTCTGATAATCTACTAACTATTTACAATGCAAGGAAATCTCAGATAATTTATGGAGTCCTATGTTAAAAATTATATAATATATGAAGAGAGAATCCAACGCTGAATAAAGATATAGGAGAATTACCTTTTATAATCACAAAGAAGACACTGAAAACAAAGGTGAAACTTTCTAGAAAAAAATGGAAAAGCCAAAATACATAAGAGGAAATTCTGTCAGATTGAGCTAAATGACTAAATACAATGAAAGACTTCCTCTTTTGAAAGACAGGCAATATAAAAGCCAAGGTAGCAAGTTATTTGTTGTGTATTTTCATAACAGAAGATGTACATGATTCAATCTATGAATGACATGGTCTAGAAAAGATTTTACGCCCTTTTAATGTGTAAGCCAAGTAAGAAGTACTTTGCTGTGCTTTAGGTAATACACTGATGATTTCATTTTAATTAAATTAATTTGTCAAAATAACTCTGTCTCATATACATTACTTCTTCCACTTTGAAGTGCTGGATTTTAAATTCAGAGACCCAGGTGCTCTGGGCAAGCCTTCTATTGCCTGGTTACAGACTCTCCTTTCTTTTTTTTTATTTTTATTTTCTATATTCTATGTTTACATTCCAAAGGCTTTCCCCTTTCCTAGTCCCCCCCCCACCATACGTCCCATAATTCCTCTCTCCCCGCAACTATTCCCCAATCATCCCCCCTCCCCCACGGTTTCTCTGTTCTGGGTCTACAAAACTGGATCCAATCTTTACAGGCCCAGGGTCCTCTCCTTTCTTCTTCTTGGGAATCATTTGACTTGCTAATTGTGCCTTGAGTATTTAGGGCTTCTTGGCTCATTAATATCCACTTATCAGTGATTGCATTTCATGTGTATTCTTTTGTGATTGGGTTGACTCACTTAGGATGATATTTTCCAGGTCTAATCATTTACCTACAAATTACATGAATTCATTATTTTTAATTGCTGAGTAGTATTCCATTGTATAAATATACCACATTTTCTGTATCCATTCCTCCTTTGAGGGATATTTGGGTTCCTTCCAATTTCTGGCTATTATAAACAAGGCTGCTATAAATATAGTGGAGCATGTGTCTTTATTGTATGCAGGGGAATCCTCTGGGTATATGCCCAGGAGTGGTATGCCAGGGTCCTCTGCATGCCCAATTTTCTGAGGAACCGCCAAACTGATTTCCAGAGCGGTTTTACCATTTTGCAATCCCACCAACAGTGGAGGAGTGTTCCTCTTTCTCCACATCCTCGCCAGCACTTGTTGTCTCTTGAGTTTTTAATCCTCCTTTCATACTCCACTCTAATCATACACAAACATATTTACTTGAAGTAATCACTTTAAAGTCATGTAGTCCTTTGTGTTCTGGCTAGAGTTGAAGTCAGCCTTTTTATACAGCTTTGCTGAGTGCCCTATGAAATATCCTTTGATTGTGCCATACATTTCTTTCACTTGGCCATTTACCAATGTTGTTCAGATGCTCATTATGGTAAAGAGGAAAAAATCCTAGAGATATGTATGTTGATATGGCTCTCCTTGGATAAGATTTTGTACACTTTTTCTGTACAAGATAAATACTACATTTATCTTGGTTTTTTTTTTTTTTGTGTGTGTGTGTGTGTCATTTCATACAACCTCTGAACTCATCTATAATTTATTTTTTGGCATGGTAAACTGTTTTTGTCTGTTTAGACTAACTTTTCCCCATTTTATAATCTCATTTTCCACAAGGGCTCCTCTGAATTTGTCTTCTCTAGTTTCCATGTATGTATTCTATTGTGCATTGCAATGGTTTAATCATTGAGGCTCTAGACCATGCTTTAGTGCTTCAATGGATAAACCCATCATTCTAAATGTTCAAAAATTCTTGGAAATTGTTCACAACCATGGGTTTAGAGAAAGAATTATGTTTCCATGCAACATTTAATCTTTTCGTTAAAAATCACATGTGCCTTTCCACTAATTCCTCAATGCTTATTCACATAGAGTGCAATAATATATATTTATATAAATTTGATAGTTTTCTTTGTATAGATCCATCCTGATTCTAATTAAATATTTTTCAAACGTTACATATTTACCTGGATGTGTTTTGTATGGGTGGGGAATACGAATATAGCCAAGTAATATTTGCTAATTTATTGTGGGGTCTATATATCCTCTGTTTGTAACTGTGACTAAACATAGGTATTATATGAAAATTATACAGTAAGGACTGAATTTTTATTGATGATCATTTTAAAGTATTATTAAGTATCAAGCTCTGTGATAGGAATAAGCAAACAAGGTTAAGTATCCTGCTCTCTATACATTAGATATGAAGATCAAATACTGCCTGGTCTAAAAGTGTCCACAATCTTGTCATCAGGAAGCACAACATATAGTGACAAAGAACAGTCAAAATATTGGCTCTGTATTCTCATGGCACCAGACACCTTATCTTATTCTTAGCAACTACATTCTTCATAGTCTCTGCTTACTATATTTTATTTATGAGAAATACAATAAGGACTAAGAATAATGTAAATAAGTATTTAACTCCCTACAGGTTATAATCTTTGTTTCCCTGCAGAAAGACTGAAGCTTGGGAGTCATTTTTTCATATTTTATTTTTTATTGGATATTTTCCTTATTTACATTTCAAATTTTATCCACTTTCCTAATTCTTCCTCCCAAGAAACCCCTTAACCCTTCCCCCCTCCTGCTTCTACGAGGGTGTGCCCCCACCCATTTACCCACTACTGCTTCCCTCCTCTTGCATTCCCCTATCCTGGGGCATCGAGTCTTCACAAGACCAAGGGTCTCTTCTTCCATTGATGTCTGATAAGGCCATCCTCTGCTACATATATACATTTTATTATTTTATTTTATTTATTTTATTTATTTATTTTATTTTATTTTATTTTATTTTATTTTATTTTATTTTATTTTATTTTATTTTATTATTTTATTTTATTTTATTTTATTTTATTTTATTTTATTTTATTTTATTTTATTTTATTTTATTTTATTTTATTTTATTTTGGTGTTGTTATGTGCCAGACTAGAACTCTAAGTACATGTATCTAATGTTTATGATGAACTGCACAGAACTATCCAGCAGTGGTTATGAGATAGTCAGTGATGTTTATTCACTGAAAGTCATAAGAGAAGACTGGTCACTTTCTACTAATCTAAGATTTATTACTCTGTTTCCCTTGGATTTCTACCCAATGAAACAAGCTCGCAGGAGAGCTAGAAAAGGCTAGGCAAGAATCAACAAAATGTTCCATTTGGTCCATTAGAAGTCAGTCCATTAAAAAAAATATGAAATGTACTTGTAGACAGTTCACCTATGTTAAGTACATTCTGATTACTGTTATCCTCTCACTATCTGTAATCTCCCTCTCACACCTATCACCTCTCCCCTCAAGTTCTTTTCCCACTTTCTTGTCATTTTGATTTTATATTTTAAGACCAGCTGAGTTTCAAGCAAGGGTCATTTGTGTGTTTATGGGTTCAGGATAATACAATTGAACCCAGTAGTACCTCAGTGGGTACACAACTTAAGACAATGGCTAGAATCCATTAGTAGTCAATAATTCAATAAGGAAAATGAAGGTCCCATGAGTTAAGCCCAATGCCATGATTCATTGTTTACCAACAATAGGCCCAGTCTTATAAATTCCTGCTGTAGGCAGCAGGTTACTATTTGCTTTCAGGTCATGGTAACAGTGGCTGTGCTATGCCTAGAAGATGGCATTGCGAGTTCCTTTTCATATTTTCCAGTTTTTACATTGTCCCTACCCCTTGCTCTTTCATGATCACCCTGGGTCATTGGAAGGGGTGGTACGCATCTGACAGATAGTACCCACACAATCTCATCATTTTCTTGAGCCATATATCTCTACATTCTTGGCTCTTCACTGGCAAGTGAAACCAGCCCTTTCTATTTCCTTTTCTCATTTTAAAAATGAGCATAATTTGACAAGATTATTTAATTGTACATTTAAACGAAAATGAAATGGATACAGCAGTTTCTGTTTCACTAGCGGGGTTTCGTGTGCTTCACAGGTTAGCAGCTCTACATTGGATCACACACAACAGGCCCATCTTCCCAGAAGTGTCTATCGAACAGTGCCGACTTATCACAGCTGACTCATAGATGCAGTTGCTCTATAATTTTATTTCCTCGGTGAATATTTAATGTACTCTAGCATTATGCCAGGGTCTGAAGCTTTGAAACATACAAGTCCTTAAGATACAGTTTATCTTATTAAGTTTCTCAAAATATTGTGGCAGACAAATGTACTGGTATTGACTGCTATTCTTGGAAATAGTAATACTAAGTAATGATTATGATGGTGACGATAAATATTGTAATAATTATAATAATAATATACCCCCTAGTCATTAGCACATTATTCTATATTTTCTCTTTATAATCTTTGCCTATTTCAGGTGATACAATTGATGCTTAATCCAGCTTTATTTAAGGTGCTGCAAGGTATCTGCTGCCTGAAGAATCCAGCTTGGTCCTGTATAGGTCTTATTTTTTTCCAGTTTGCTTCTGCTGCTTTTATATCCACCCACACAGGCCCAGAACTGCTGAATGCATAGCACATATCTGAATCATACTTTCTGTTAATTCTTTTGGGGTAATAAATGTATCTAGGATTATCTATTCATGTCCTTTGTGTCTTTGTTATCTAAAGGGAAAGGAAGTCCTGCTCTAGAAACCTTCCCATTTGTGTTTGAAAAACGCGACGATTGAAAAAAGCCAGTAAACTAATATTGTTCTTCACTGTTACATATTTGAAATTTGTCACTTACATGAAGCTGTTGGAAAACACTGTTTTCTCCTCACACATAAAATATTCACGTTTCCTGAGTTTTCAAACAGAGCTCAGAGAAAATTCCAGAAAAAAAACCCAAAACAAATGGGCACTGAAAATGTTACCAAATGTTTTTCTTAATGGGGTCTTCTCTTTTATCGAATAAGTAGAATTCTGTTTTTAAAATTAATTTACAATTAAAAATTTGCTTGATTCTCCTAGGAGAGTCAAGTCCACTTGATTACAGTATCCCCTTTCCTACTATTTGGATTCAGATATGTTAGAATCTGTGCATAAAATATAGTTTTCAAACTAATGTTTAATAGACATGATTTATAAAGTTTCCTCTTAGAAACTTTGGAAATAATACAGCTTTATAGTATATATTTATATAATGTAGCATTATTTGGTGAAAATAGCCAAAAATGCTACTCATGAAATAAGAAGAAAAGTAGAATCTCAGCCAAAGATCACAACAGACATGAGCCTTTCTGCGACATTTATCTTCTGAAAAGGATTCATCCCTCTTGTTCTTTCCTAAAGTATCCTGTTTTCATGATGTCAATGCCTGCGTCAACTGCTGTCAGAGTAGGAACAGCAAGTCAGTCTCTATTATAGCCTGCTAGTTATCAAATCCATATTGATCTAGGCACAAAACAGTCTTATATTCTAAACATTGTTTTTCCTTTGATATAAAACTTTTATTCTGTTTCTGAGTTTGAATGACTCAACTGCCTTGCAAGTAATATTTGTTAGTTAGTTTGTTTGTTTATATTTTAGACTCCAGATTTTATTTTCCTCCCAGTCCATCCTCCAACTGTTCTATATCCCACACCTTCTTCCCTCCTTCCTTTATCCATGAGGATGTCCCCATCCCCTACCCCACCCCACCAGACCTCTAAACTCCTTGGGGTCTCCAGTCTCTTGAGGGTTAGGTTCATCTTCTCTGACTAATCTCAGACCTAGAAGTCCTCTGCTGTATATGTATTTGGGGCTGGTGTATGGTCATTTCAACTGGTGTATGCTGTCTGGTGGTTGTTCCAGTATCTGAGAAATCTCAGGGTCCAGGTTGAGACTGCTGGTCCTCCTACAGGGTTGCCCTCCTCTTCTGCTTCTTCCAGCTTTCCCCCAATTCAACCACAGGGGCAGCTTGAATAAAAGTCTTAACATTGACTTTCTCTGATGTAATATAGTCATCACTTTATATGTCGCAAGTCCATCTTGAAGAACGAGTCATCATTGCTCTTTAGATTTTTATTTTTTACACAAGTAGAACCAATATTGTCCATGCATGAGGGCATAAACCAGGAATCTCATTGAATTTGCCCACAGATTCCTTGTCCAAAGGAAATGATGCTATTTTCCTACTTTATTATAATAGCTAACTTCTTAAGTGTGCAAAGCTAGCCTGCTGCATATTACTGAGACACAGAGCTTGAATTCATCTTTTGCAATTTTGATTTCAACTCAGCCTTTCTTCAGTATGTCTTACTAGAGGTCCTCATGTCTACCCACTTTTACATAATTTTCCTGCAAAATCCAACAAGAGTCTCCCTTTTGTGTAGAATCTATTAGTATCGCAGTCCATGACAATTTATGTTGTTTTTTTCTCTATTCTTCAGCTCCATAAAGTTGCCTACTATATAGAAGTACACCTTTCTTGTACCTCATAACTAGGTGTCAATGGCCCCATTTCCAATATTAGTGGTGAGCTATGTTGTTTTCATTCAGAGAATTCCAACCTGGCTCTTTCACTTAGGTAAGTTTTCATTCTATTTCTGACTCAAACTGCCATATATAATCTTGAACAAAAGTCTGAACATTGATGTTCTCTGACATAATGTAGTTATCACATATGTCACAAGTCCATCTTTAATAAACTGATCATCAGAGGGATTTTTTTTATACCTTTCTGTTTTACAGATAGAATCTATATAGGCTTCTATACCACCTGATGCTTCCTCATGTGGCCTGATTTTCTGTGTCCTTCAGCAGGGCCTGTGGATCAAGGCAATGATTGACCTTGTACTTCTTCAGATAGATTTCTGCTTGGCAGACTGTTGATGGGTCATCCCGTCCTTTTGAAAAAGTCAGACCCTCCAGTTCTAAGTGGTCAAACAATTAGGTCTTGTTCTCTAACCCATTTGAACACTTAGAGAGTTGACATGCTATCTGCTGATATATTGTCCAAACATACACATCTTAATTTAAAAAATATAAGTATGTCTGATGTATCTATTCTATACCACAATTTGACAGTTAATAAAAATATAGCTTTGAAAATGCTGGCAGCTATAACATTCTCAACACAAAAGTTAAGTATGTGAAATAGTGTATGTTAATTGGTTTGATTTATCTAATGAACAGTTATGCAAATAGCAAAACCTCCAGAGGTACACTAAAGTGTAAACAGCTTTTTTATTAAAATATTAGTAAAGAAAAAAGCCAATGTATTAATATGTATAAGGTCTTGGGGACTGATTGGAGATGAGATCTCTGTGACTTACTGATCCCTCCATATCCTGGCATATTTACACTATTTACATAAGAACTGATGAGACAGTCCAGTGTATCTCCTTTCCTAGTGCTCATGAAAGTATTTTCTTTTGATAGTCTTATGAGGATAATCAAATGACTAACAGTTATGGACATGATTCAGGCTCTGTAGCAGATATTTGTGAAAACACTTTTGGGGTAGAAAAAAATCCCTCAATTAAAACAATATTTATTGTTAAATTTTATGTGAATGAATGTTTGCCTGCATGTCAGGGCGCCTTGTGTGTACAGTGCCTGAAGAGGCCAGAAGAGGCCATCAGATCCTAGGGACTTAGTTACTAGAAGGCTGTTGGCTCTCACATTAGTGCTAGGAATTCAATCCAAGTCTTCTGGAAGAGCAGCCAGTGCTCATAACTTTTCAGGCATTGCAACAGTGCCAACATCCTCATTTTTTAAAAGTATATTTTGGTGTGTTTGTAATTTAAAACAAAACAATGAAAATAGAATGTGTATATGTATACATATGATATATATATATATATATATATATGACATACAAATAATAGACTTTAAACATATTCCCCTCTTATCCTCTTACAACCCTCCCCTGTCCCTCATTCTCCTCTGTTATTGCCCCTGCCCCTTCTACCTCAATAACTTTAAATTTCTATATTCCATAAATGAGGAAAAATATATGATGTTTATTTTCTATTTCAAATTATATCATTGAAAGAGAATAATATTCTAGATATGGGCAGGACATTTTCTAGGCCTTCTTCTTAAGCTTATCCATAAACACAATGTAACACCATCAAATTTTAGCAGTGGCTGAAGCAGTCAGAAATATGAATTTTGGAAAAACTAGCAAATGGGACCCCAAATGGGAAGCAAAACAAAGAACTGCTGAACATATGTAATGACTATCAGTAACCTATGGTAGCAGAGTAATTAATCTCAAAATTTCTCTGTGCAAGTATTTATTCTGTGGGTGGAAGCTCAATTTTGACCAAGTAAAAATAAATTAATATATTACTGTCAGGGCTAGACTGGGCTATATCCTAAATTGAGGTATATTCTAAATTTGAGAAGGCCAATAGAGATGGTAAGTATAGGTCAAATGTTAATGGAACAGTGGCAATCTACTAGTAAAGTATAAACTCTTTTTGATATATTTATAGAATCTACCTATGTCAGTATTAATTGTTTAGCAGTGGCACTAGTAACCTATGAACTTTAGTCAACACCATAATTTTATATGGGTGACAGCCCTGTTCATTGTAGAATAGTTGGCAGTATTCTTGGCCTCTCTGCTGGACAGCAATACCACACCGTCCGCTTCTGCCAATTTTGACAGCCAAAACTTTCCCTGGAAACTGTAAAACATCACTTAGAGTAGAAGGAAGATTGTTTTCCTTCCCTTCATTAAGCACAACTGATCTAAGTACAGGTGTACAGGAATATCTCATTTGACACTATTAAGTGTCGTAGTAATGGTAATCACAGCTAAAGTTAGATGAATACCATGTGGTGAATATTTTGACAGACATATCTTCTTTAATTGCTACAGTGCTGTGAGGTATGCAGGCACTGTCATTACTAAGTCTCTAAAAATGTTAAGTGTGAATTTCCTGAATGGATGTATTGTGCTGTTTAACGGAAGAGGAAACAGACGTCAGAGGGAACAGATAGAGGAGAGATTCATTTAGTTCAGACTAGTCTCACAAGCACATAGGAAAGCACTGTTATCAGTTCTTTCCGTGTCACGTTTATTTGATCTGTCCTTGGAAAATTCATTAAGATGGACAAAATATTTAATTATAATGCCATTATTCAACATCAGAGACTGGGAGTTTGAATGCTCTCTCCCAAAATGAGGCTTATGGTGAATGCCCAGTCTCATAACTTTCATTCAACCCTGTTCTAGATCTCTGGCTAATGTAGGACTTAAAGAAAGAATAACATCAATATTGGAAAGGAAGAAATAAAGACTCCTTGAATGACTATTTATAAGAATCTAAGGAAGATGAGAAAAAAACAAAAAACTCTTCAACAAACAGAAAAAAAAAGCTCACCAAAAAACTGAGTACAATGTCCCCGAATAATATATAATTATATAAATATTCATATAAATAAATATAAATAAAAATATGATAATTCAATAAATAAATATAAATGAAATACATAGACTCACAGATTTTAACTATCCTCAGATTCATAAATATCCTTTTAAAATTATTTTTGTGCACACATTTATATATACATGTGACTATTCAGAAATTCCAGAAGATATCTTTAAGATTCCTGGACTTGCTCTTATAGCCTGTTGTGAGCTGCCCAACACAGTTGCTGAGAATGTGACTCTGATCCTCAGGAAGAATGGTGAGTACTCTTAATCACTGAACCATTTCTGTAACCCCAATGGATATGTTTGAAAATCTCAGCATGATGATTTTATGCTAACAAAGGCAATATATTTTTAAATGTATGTGGAGATGCAAAGGAAGTACGTTAATAAAAACAATATTGAAAAGAATGAAGAGGCTCAGTGTAAATTACTTCAAGGTGTCACATAGCTCTAGTGATGAAGACTGCTACCTGTAAGTGAAATCAAAGACTCATAGATCAGTAGAACGTATCAGTAGATAGGAATCCCTACTCAAAACTTGTCACAGAGGTACACTATGGCTTCAGTGTACATAAATGCATTCTCTCAAGTCTTACCCTGTCTATAGAGCAACTCTGTGCGAGTATCCTGAGTAATTTGCAATAGTGCCTCCAGACTTAAAGAAGCTTATTTGTATGCACAATTCAGCAAGAATATTAACCCTAGAAACAAATACATGCTGACTGTGTTTAAAAGGCACTGAGCAGATCACACTAGCCTTTCCATCATTATTTGTTTCTAGTGTCATTTACTGTATTTATTTTTCATTTCCCATGCTTCATAACATTTAGCAAGTAGATTATGTAGACATTCCCAAGAAGAAGGAAGCAGAGGACCCTGGTCCCGAAAAGACTGGATCCAGTTTTGTAGGAGAGTACCAGAACAGAGAAATGGTGGTGGTGGGGTGACTGGGGAATGGGTGGAGGGAAGAGGACTTATGGGACATATGGTGAGGGTGGAACTGGAAAGGGGAAAACCTTTGGAATGTAAACAAAGAAAATAGAAAAAAAAAGAATGCTTCTCTGGATTTTTTTTTTTTTTTAATCATGGTGCCATCGCATCTTACTGAAGAAGGCATAGATACATATTTCTGATGACTTGATTAACGGAGAACATCTCAATCAGGCTATTTCTGGCACATTCTCTCTCTCTCTCTCTCTCTCTCTCTCTCTCTCTCTCTCTCAAAAAAAAAAAAAAAAAGAATATCATCCATGTGTTCTCCTGAAGATATAAATTGTCGTCACTGTTTAAATGCCTCAAACGAGATCAGGCCTGCTGCTCTGCTGCCACTTTCCTTTGCATCATCCTGTGGTGAGTCCTAGATACAGTGCCGCATCTGGCTTGAGAGACACCCGCAAGCATCAGTTGGAAGCCACAGATGTGCTTTAAGGCTATAGTAATACTTGTCTAAGTCAAATTCACATTGGCGTGCAGCTGTGTTCCTGCTAACCATGCAGAAAAGTGAGCAGGTAACTTGGATGTTAGAAGTAGCTCTAAGTAACCCTCCAAACAGTAAATAATGTCCTAGAGATTCCAGTATGTGCTTACTGAGATGCTGAAGCAGTTGAACAAGCAGTTTAGTTCCTACTGGTGGGATTATAGCCAGAGAGAGATATAACATGAAACAATGTATATAGTTTGAGAATTTTAAAAACACACTGAAATTAAATTCTAGGAAGAAAATATAAAAATATTTATGCAATTAAAACTGAAACTTTACTCCCAAGTTATATCTAAATCAAAAGTTGGATTAGCAGAAATTCTGTCTTTGAAATGTTTTAAGGGCTCTAAGAACTGCCTTCACAAGGATTCTAGGGTGAGTTTTACAAAATAATACTAACCCAGCTTGCTTATCTTTTAAGCCAGTAGCAATCAAGACTGCCAGAACTGCTATCTCAAAGAACTTCTAACTGATGACCAACCATACTACCTGTTTTGAAAAAAGTCTTCTGAGCCATACAATAGAATTATTTGTATAATAGTTTTCAGAATATGTCACCATAATAACTCAGTAATATAAAGCAGGAAAAGTATGTGAAAATTTTATATCTTGGCTGAAGTAGCAAAACACTGTAATGGACTAGATCCTTAAAGGAAGAACACTTAAAGAAGCATGCCCATGTACTTTTAAAACCAGTGCTCAGTGCCCTAGCATTCCCCTACTCTGGGTCACTGAGGCAGGAGGGGCTGGATGAGTAGGGGAGCATCCTCATAGAAGGGGAACTGGGGAGGGTATGGACAGCTTAACTGGGAAGAGGGATAGCATTTGGCATGTAAATAAATAAAATAACCAATAAAATAAAAAACAGTGCTTTAGTCTTTCAGAGAACTAGGGAAACACAATTCTAAGCAGTTCTTCAGCAAGCAGATAGGGTGGATCCTTGGTTTGTGGACTTGACGTCACCATCTTATTTCTCATTTTTCCTGCTCCTACCATTTCTGTTTAATGTTTCCAATTTGTATTTTCTTCTCCCTGTCATCTGTACATTATTCAAGATAGCATTGGCTGGGGAGTTGCTTTAGATAAAACAGGCTTGAGAAAAGACAAACAAACAAACAAATAAAAATCCAACCAACTTCCCCATGGTGATACACTTAGTACCAACAACCTTTGCCCTGAGAAAAATAACATGGTGCCATTTAGATGAGAGGAAATTGTTAGTGATCCTAACTTTTTATATAAAGGTGTTCACATAATAAAAAGTTGACACTGTCTAATGTATCCCCCTCCAAATATCCAAAGTTTAAAATAAACTAATTAAATTAAGTATAGAGTCTTCTATATTTCAGACAGGTTTTGAACTAGTTATATAATCTTGACCTTCTGATATTCTTGCTTCTGTTTTCTGAGAGCTTAGACTCCACACATGCACCACTCTGCCTAGATTACACTGTGTCAGTGAGTCCATCCAGACTTTTGTTACAGAGTAAGGTCACCAAGTAGGGGTTGTTGAATTGACTAAGTTTGTGGTAATCTGCAACCCATCATAAGAAAAAAAGTAAGACGGATTTATGGTGCAGTGTGTAATAGGAACCAGAGAGGATCAAGAAGCTGACAGTTAATCTGTAGGGTCAAAAGCTTAGGCTCCAAAAAAATGAAAGGGGGGATCTTAGATTATGTCTATATGAGAGAATATGTTCATGATATATTTCCTGGCTTCAGCTAAGAAGAGATTTTGTTTCTCAAAAAACTCAGTGATAGTCTCTTTCCAAATTCCCTACTTGGCATGGTGTGTGTGTGTGTGTGTGTGTGTGTGTGTGTGTGTATGCATGTGCGTGTGTGTACCTGTGCATGTGTGTATGCATTCATGCACATATGTGTGTGTTCACTTGCAAGTGTTCAAATGTTGTATAGGGATGGTTTTTGTTATACTTTATAAGGACTATAGGAGGTAGACATCCTCTATCACAGTTTGAGACATTCATATGCTGCTTGAAAACATTTAAAAAACCCATGGAATCATTTGTGAATTTGTGTGATTACATTTTTGAAATATTTTACAATCACATTGCTTAGAGGTTTATAAGGTTTATTAGACCACAAACATCCAGATAATAGCTATATTGCATATTCTGTGAGGTCCTTCTAGAACCTGGAGGGTTTAGTACACAATTGCTGAATTTAAATTTGTAAGTAGGAGAAGAACAGAAAGGTTACAATATAGAAACTAACATCATAAAATCCTAGCTAATGATCTAGTATAATCCTGAGATTTGTAATTTTGTAATAGTGAAATTACATTTGCAGCATATTGTCAAGGCAACCATGGTTTGCTCTCTACTCAATTCCATATTTTAAAACAGAGGTTAAAGAAGCAAGGATCAGAGCCAGTCTAACCTCCCACGTGTGCTTCTGTCCACTCAAATGCTGAGCAAATTTTAACCTTTTGAGGTAGTGACCCTGAGGTCCTACATATGCCAGACAAATTTCCTATAACTAAGCCACATAGGAAGCTGGTGAGAACAGCTTTTGCTTTTTGTTGGCTTATTGTTTCCATTAATGTTTTTGAACCTATGTAATTGTAAATGGCTACATGATCTCAGGACTTTCGTAACATTCTTGGATTTGGCCTTTGGATCGTGGGCACTTAAATATTTACTCTTCGTGGTTTAGCAGGTACAGCTTGCTTATTTTTGCCATAACTGCAGTTCAGTCGCCATCTTCTCTACAATTGTGAAGTTCCCCAAAGTGGAGAAATTCATCTTATGAATCTTTATTACATTTCTTCTAACCCCACGAAGCACTTGTTTCACACACAATTGCTTACTTTTCATACATGCTCTGTCAGACATCACACATATTATTTTTGAGAATGAACAGTTAAATATTCAGGAGCCACTGGAATGTCTATTAAGTTAAACTTCAAATTCATAAAAAACATCTGAACCTTGGGAAAATACTCTGCCAACTCAACAGAAGAAATACTGATAACATATTATATAAAAAACGTGCAATTAAAAACAATGAATTAATGAAATTCTTAGGCAAATGGTTGGAACTGGAAAATATCATCCTAAGTGATTTCAAATCACAGAAGAACACACATGGAATGCAGTCACTGATAAGTGGATATTAGCCCAGAAGCTCTGAATACCAAGACACAATTCACATATCAAATGATTCCTAAGAGAAAGGAAGGAGAGGGCCCTGGTCCTAGAAAGGCTTGATTAAGCATTGTAGGGGATTACCAGGACAGAGAAGTGGGAGGGGGTTGATTGGGGTTGACAGAGGGAAGAGGGCTTATGGGACTTATGGGGAGGGGATAACTGGGAAAGGGGAAATCATTTGGAATGTAAACAAAGAATATAGAAAATTAAAAAAAATCAAATTGATATTACCATCCTAGGATTACAATGAAATGGTTACAGATACTGAAAATGGTCTGGCCTCTCTGTGAAATAGGAAGTGTGTCAAGTGAAAATATTGCATGCCAGTAATCAATCCATTCAACCTATGTGGAATGCCATATTCTCAAAAACTATGTTAGGCTGAGATCTGGAGTTTAATATTGAATATGCCATATAAATGCAAGTAAGATAATGACCAGAAGTTTGTCTCCTTTAAATTTATATGCATGTTTGTATGAACTTACATACAACATGTACATATAGGAGCCTTCTGTGAATCCCTGTGGTTGAGAATTTTTAGGGGTCTGATGTCTGCAATATTTCCTCTCATTGCTTGTAAGATATATACCCAACAAGAAACTAATCAAGACATGGAATTTTTATATGGACATTAAACCATCTACTTCTCATTGATGAGTAATATGACTATCAAATACAAAACTTCTAAAGAGCATGTGTCAATATTTTACTCAGAACAATGACTGCTTGTTATGTGCCAATTATCTTTACTTTTAATTTTTTATTTTTAAATAATGTCTTAATTATTTCTTTGAGAATTTCATACCATGTTTCTTGATCTGATTCCCTCCCTCCCTAACTTCTTCCAAGAGCCATCTTCATCTCTCTAACCTCCTCAGATTAGCTTTGCCCCTCCCTCCCTCTCTCCACACAGTTCAATTTGTGTCACCTAAGTATTCTTGGATGTAGAGCTTGGATTTACACCCTTAAAGAAAACTGACTCATCTTCTCCCCACAGCCTTTAAATACCAAGGACTCCTCAGTTGGCAGGGGGAGGGTAGGAGCTCAACAAACAGCTACTTTACAGGCTGAGCATCAGGGGTTCCGAAGTTTTCATAAGGACATATGCAGAATTATATTTTGTCTTTCCTGCCTGGTCATATTTCAAAAAAGTTGGGCATATTTTAAGGGAATGAATGGGATCTAAACTAATGGGATTTCAGTTAAATGTTCACCACTCTTACTCTCAAAGTGAGCTATGTATTTCCTACTACTACCTGAAGGCAAGCACAGCATTAAACCAAAAAAGAGTTAATGTTCCTTTTTCAAGCTTCGATTTTTTTTGTTTAAAAATTCATTTGAAATAAAACCACGAGGAATGAAAAACAGTTATATATTATGCAGTAAAGCATAAATTTTTCATTAATGTTAAAGTGAAAAATAAAACTTCCAAGGAAAGAAATATGCAGCCAGAGCAGGGGCCCTTTTAATCAGCCACATTGCTGGGATGCACTTCCAGACTTTGCCTTCAGAAACATGTCAGTGGGAAAATGTGATCCACTTGAGACCAAATAATGGGGAGAAAAGAGATATGAACAGAGATCAGACTCAGAACATATGTTCTTTTCCTTGAACTCTAAAAGGTACATGCTAACAAAAAGTATCATTTGACCCTGAGAGCTCAGGTGTCTCAATTTTACATAGTGACATCAAAAGACCTGTGGATCTTGGAACAGAAATTCCATTTCTTTATCTGCTATTTAAGATATAAGACTTGCAAGCTCTATTAACATAGCTTTTCCTTCTAAATCTAAGAGCAACTCAACTTTAATTAGATAGCTGAACACATAATGGACAGATGGACGGAAGTAGAACTTGGGAGAACATACTCAGTTCATATCCTTTCCTCATGGCTAACTAGCAGTATGATCTTCAACCAAATATTTTCCTGAGTGCATATTTTCTTTAATCTGCAAGATAGTTAAGTAAGAGTACACACCTATAAATAATATAAGGCATTGAAGAAGTTATGCTTGTATAGGACTTATTAGTGTCTGACGGAAGCCCTCAGATCATTTTATATGTAAATTCTAACCAAAATTGTTTCTGGCATGAGACAGTTATTCTAAGGAGGAAGCTCATCTATATACTGGCATCTCCTTTAGAAATGTATGGTTTTCTTACAGCAGCCCTGTTTCACATAATGTTAATGAATGCTTAGCAGCTTTGAGATGCCTCCAGCTAATGTCTGACCTACTTATTAGCAAGGGAACTCCAATAATCTGGCCATTACAGAGGATGCTTTCCTGGACTGACAAAATTGAATAATTGCTACTTCAGACATTGCTATAGAATGTTTTCAATTACATTAAAGGGCTTCATTCCTTAAAGTTATTAATTGGCTCTCTTTTCTAAATCTCTTCTTTCTAACACACAGAAAATTTCTGAAACCCACACCCTTATGCAAATTTGTTAAAATGTGCAATATTCATATTTATGGTCATATGTTAAAATAGCTGTTCAAGATTTTTTTCTGATGAAACATGAAGAAGATAATATAATACAATTTTATTATGTGTTTTTATGATATCTGGGTCACAGTAGGCTGTGGTTCTGGTGTTTCCAATTATATCACAATAAGATTATTGCTGTAGATTTCCATTCCTGATATCTCAATTTATAGGTAAAATTGATATAATAGAATCTCCCAAGGCACACAGAAACTGAAGAGTAAAAGTTTAAGAAAAATCCTCCATGAGAAATGGGTGAAGTAAGAACATTTAATGAGAAGGTTTCAGAGGTTTCTAAGAGTTGAATCCAAATTGAAATTTATTTGTGAAAGAAGAAAACACAAAAAAGAAAGAAAAGAGGAAAAAGGGTACATACTTAGTGTAATTTTACTGGGAAGAATTAAAGATCAAGGAATGGTAGCTATGAATCATCAGAGCAAATGAAAAGAATGATTGTGGTTGACTGGGGTTCTGGTCATTAGCAGGATTCTCCCAGATGAACACTTGAGTGTCATGCTAAGTCAGTTCTTTGATGATGGGCTTCTGCTAAAGGCATTCATAAATTTCTATAGTCTATGTTTTGTGATTCTAGAATATTAAGCAACTAAAATTAATTTCCTTTAGATCCTGAATTTCTTCAGGCCTATAAAATAAAAAGAGCTTGCAAAATGGAATGGCCCTAATATTTGAACATTTCTTCTATAGGGTATGATCTATTAAAAAATAATTTGTGAAATATCTTGACTTTAAAAAAAATCTCAATTTAACCAGGTTTAAGAGGACTCTATGAAAACCTAGGAAAAGCAAATATTTTTTTATTGAAGTATCATAAATATCAGTATCTCTCTATCCTGAAGAGATAATAGAATTAATAAATATTAATTCAAATTAAAATGTATTGAGCAGAACACATGCTTCTATCATCTCTTCCTTTCTATTTATGTAGTTTTATTTTAAAGGAATTGGAAAAATTTACCATTTGGTATTTTATTTTAATTTTTAAAGTTAGGTTTTGTCAAGTAACTGCACACATCAGCATTAGGTAATAAGGGTAATCAGGACAGAGTTCATGTTTCAGGAAGATGGAAATTTCATTAAGAGTCTATTTCCACTATCAATTATTAAATAATTTATTAGAGTTGTGAGTTTTTTTTTTATGAACTGTTCAGTAGAAAACCTTCTCAAGAAAACTTGTTCTTTGATGTGTGAGTGTCTTGAGTGTCTAATGGAACAAGGGTCACTAAAGTCCTTTAGGTACAATAACATCAGAATAATTTTGTCACAAGTTTTGTTTATTTAATGAAAGTTGCCATCTATATAAAGAATAGGCAGATAATAAGAACAGGCGAGAAAAATTGAGAAGGACTTTTCTTTATATAATATCTAGTACTATTTAGCATCTCATGGAATTTTTACATTTGATCATTACTTTAAAGTCATTTACATATCAACTGCCTTTTTAAAAAGTCACATTCTTGTGCATAACAATATGTACTTTCCTGCTCACCCACTGCTTCAGAGAAGTTCTCAAGGAGAACAGAAAGAGACAGAAGCACAAGCAGAGAACACAAGTCCAGAATCAGAAGTAAATCGACTGGCTGTGTCTAGTACTTTATCAACAGAGAATAGCTACATGTGCATTCAGAAACAAGTGCACAGCCCTAATGCTACAACTTCTCATAAAACTTTACACTTTTTAATAACATGTTTATATTGAAGTAAATTCCTAATATATTCTGCCTTTAGTTAAAAGGTAACAATACAGTAAAATGGTAGAGAGTTTTGTTCCATATTTTAGAGCTTTATTGAGCTTACTTTGCTAAGAACTGATCAATGATTGGCATATTAAGACATGTATCTTATTCCTACGATGGGTCTTAATTGAGAATTTCAGAGAAATAAGAGATTATCTTATATTTCCTTGAATTTTGAAAACCTACCACAAGTTCTAGCAGAAAAAGTAGTAGAATATGAAGAATTCAGAAAATTCCACCTGGCTAAAACATATGCACATTTCTTTACATTCATAAGGCATGTGGTAGTTACCATACAAGTCAAAAGAAATGCTTAATTGGTTCTTTGCTAGGACAGTAAAACTTCCATTCATGTATGTAAAATAAGTACGTGTAACAAAGACTATTTACAATGGGTTTATTGTTTTAATGACTATATTGTGGATCTTTTTGATGATTTAGAACCCAGCCATTCAGTAATGCCACAGTGGATGTTATTTGATAACTGCTATCTTTCTACCTATGACAGTCACTAACAAGAATCACAAACATATGAGTATAAACACAGACCCAGGCATATTAGGTCAACGTTTTTTCCCTTTCCACTTGACCAACTGCTTTTCATTCCTTGTACCAAGGCTCTATATGACCTTTGCAGCAAAGTCATTCTTGACCTTTCTCGCAAGGTCCAACTCTCCTGTCAGGTCTTAAGGCAGAAGCTTTGTAAATTTCCATACTATGAAGTAGATATTTATCTCTGTCTCGCTCTCTACTAAGCTTTCAGCTCCATGAGAGGAGGAGCCATACAAGTTTCCGTATTCAGTGCTTAACCAAAATACCAGGTTTGTGGAAGAAATTGCAGCAATATTCAATCATTCACTGAACTAGGTAGAGGAACCTGGAAGACTCACCAAGACCCCATCAATCAGCTACTAGGTAGATATAACTAAGGCCAGTCTGCTAAGTTTTCTATTCCCAGCCTCCTCTCAGAATTACATTTCTAATACATGTATGCATATTGACGATTGTAAATAGTAAAAATGAAACATTATGCTTTTTTATGATTGAAATCAATCTGAAAACAATTTTTAAAATATGGTATAGAAATATCTTAGTATATGATTTAAAAGAAACACACACACATGCCCCATGACATTAACCAAAAGGAACATCTCATTTTAACTACTTTGAGTTCATAACTATTTCTAAGTTATCATCAGTTTTCAGGATGACATTTTAGTAAATTTCAGTCTTGTAATGGTAACGAAAGACGTAATACTTTATGATTTACCTGGATTCAAAAGCAGATACTAGCCACTTATTTCATGAAAATCTTAACTACCAAAGTATTCAGTCATATGTATTTAAAATTGCAATAATATTTAGAAATTTTATAAACATTAAAAGATGTAATTTGAAAAACTGTATGGTATCTTTAAAAGTGCTACACCACACGGATTTTATAAAGCTTAAGATGTATATATCAAATTAAAATAGGTATTAAGGAATATAAGTCTAGTAGCACTTTAACATTTTTATTTTTAGTTTATATGTACTTATATGTTACTATATTTGTGTGCCATGTATATGCCTGATATTTGCAGAGGTCAGAAGAGGGCATTGGATTTCATGGAACTAAAGTTACATATGGTTGTGAGATTCCATGTGGGTGTAGAGAACTGAACCCAGGTCCTCCACAAGAACAACAAGCATTCTTGACCACAGAGACAACTCTCTATCCCCTCCAGCAGCAGCTGTAACTTTTCCCAGTGGACATAGCTGTACACACCATGGAGAAAGTGAATCACTTCCCAGTGGACATAGCTGTACACACCATGGAGAAAGTGAGTCGCCTGGTGACAAGGGATTTACTTTTCCAAATTATGTCCTCACAAAGGGTGAGAGATGCGATTCAATTTTACTTATACAAACGGAGGGTACAGGGACAAGCTTACCTCTTATAGACACTTGGTTTATTTAGAAGAATTAAATAAAATGAATCAAATATATTTGTTTAATTGTATTGTTTCCAGGATGTCAAACTTTGGACTTTGCGAGATGCTTTGTCCCCTATAATGTTCGTAGCTAAGACCCCAGCAATCAAACTGTAATAAAAAATTGCAATAAAGAAAACAAAATAAAAACAAAAGAAAACACCAAAACCTTTCAGAATGTTTAGGCAAGTTCTGAATATTATTTGTTGGTTTTGAGCTACATTTCTAGGTACTCTGGCACCCAGGTTGGATACACCTGGTTGCAAAGATTATGTTGATTCTAGAAGAACTAAGCCTCCTAAAAATATAGATCTATATTTTTTATCTTAAATATACAAGGGATCTATTACCTTGACAAGCCACTGATGGATATCTCTAACCACCAGTATCATTCTGAAAATCTTATCCAGAATAAACAAGCAATATAAAAGTATAAAAAGCATCTAAATCAAAGAGTGGTATGTAAAGAAAATTCTACCCTCTTAGAACTAATTAGCAAAGTTGTATGAAACACAATTAAATCCAAAACAATGTGTTTCTATACCCTCACAATGACCTCTATAAAAAGGAATTCAGTAAAACCGAAGGGTACAAATCACAAACAAAAGTCAGTTTTATAGTCTAGCTCTATACTATAATAATAAATTCTCCCAGTATAATCAGGAGAACAATACAACTGGCACAAGCATTGAAATGCTTATGAACAAAATCCAACAAAGACATGAAAACACCTTTAAATGACCCTGCAAATATTATAGAAAATACTGAAGAAGATATAAATAAATGGAAAGATGTCTGGGTTTACAGATCAGAAAAAAATTTAAGAGTGTTAAAATGTCCACATTATCTAAAGCAACCTAGAGATTCAATACAATTCCTATCAAAATCCAAATTAGAGTTTTCACAAACTTAGAGATAGCAATCTTAAACTTTGCTTATAAAATTACTAGAGAACACTAATAGTAAATTCAGTCTTTATAAAAGAATAAAGCCGATGATATCTCAGTATATAATTTCACAGTATACTTTAATGCTGTTGTAGTAAAAGGAACATGGTACTAGTTTAAGAATAGAGAAAGTGATGGCATGCAAGAGAAAACACAGATATCCATTTATAATTCTACACTCAATGCCATCGTAGTCAAAATACCCGTATACAATGGTATGCTCTTCAATAAATAATGCTGGCACAATTGGATGTCCACATGTAAATTAATTTCTTCATCCAATAATATGCACAAAAGAAGCTCAGAGCGATTAAGTACTTAAATGTAGGACAAGAACTAGAAAACTACTAAAATTAAGTCCCCTGACATTAGTTTGAACAGTTAATTGTTTGGATGGCATCTAAAACAACAAAAGCAAAACAGATAAGACAGATTACATAATTTAGAAAAGCTACTGCACAGCAAATTAAATAGTACACAGACAAGGTTAAAAAAATAGGAGGTTTGCAAAGATATGTTAAAGTCAGCACCCTAAATAATAATGAATTTATATTTATCATAGTAGCATTGCTGTGACCACAATTTCAAGTCTCCAAAGAGAACAGAGATTCACAGTGCCAGAATGTTTCAGTTCACCCTATCTGCAAGGGTATAGTTGGGGCATGAAGAAGAAGATAAAGCCAGAATCAGGGATAGCTGTAACTCTCAGAGGGCCACACTGAGTAACCTGCTGCCATCAGCCAGATGCCACTATCTGAAGATTTCACAATCTTCCTAAACAGTGTCACTAGTTAGAAACCTTTAGCACATGAACGCATGTTGAACATTTTAGATTGAAAACCACACAGCAGAACTCAAACCAATACCAAGTATACAAATTAACTCATTAAAATTTAACAGAGGACATGAAGAGACATTGTTCAAAAGAAGACACACAGATGTACAGAATGTATTTAAAGTAGTCAATATACCTGATAACTAGCAGTATGTGAATGAAATAAACAAGGGATATCAAGCTGACAACTATAAGAAGTCAGTTATTAAAAAGGAGGGACACAGGACGTATTGGGAATGATGAGGCTCGAGAAAACTTCATGTTGTGAAGGTTGGTCAGCACAGTTAGGGAATGCAGTATGGAGAGTCTTAAAAAAATTTAAAATTACTATGTGATTCCCTAGTCACACCATTAAACCTCTAGGGAAAAGACACGACAAAAAATATCCATACATCCATAATCACTGCAGGACCATTCACAGTAGTCAAAATGCAAAATTAATTGATGAATGGATGAAAAATAACTGGATTGCCTGCCCACCTACAAAGCAAGATAAAAGCCCATTTTTTTTCTGCATCAAAGGTATGAGCTTTGACAAGATATCGAAAGACAAATACAACATGATCTCTCTTGTGAGAGAAACTAAAGTAGTCACATGTTCCATAAAAGTGGAGAGTGGAATAGCAGTTATCTAAGGCTGGGTTGAGGTTGTTTATCAAAGAAATACCTTTTCAGATAAGAGGTAAAAGTTTATGGTAATGGCTATACAACTGAATACAGTTAATTATACCTCTGTTATTGAAAATTTTTAAGATGCAGACTTTTGATATTCTCATTCAAAATATATTAAGTACCATATATATGTATGTATATGTATTGATGTATACATAAATAAGTATGTGTATGTGTATGCATATGTATATACACTTGATTCATGTAAATCATTATATATTATATGAGATACATGTTTATTTGCCTGCTAAAACAAATTAATAAATATTGAAAGTAAATTACTATTTATTTTACAGAATTAATTGATAATTTAAAGTCATGAACTAATGGAATTTTATTATATTAAGGCATGGCATCTTGAAGTTGTTTATTCACCAATATGCTTGCTTCAGCCCTGTGTTGTCTAGAACTTAAAATGCAGAATTGGGGCAACTGTATTTATTTCATATCTTAGTGTAGCTGTTTTTTGCAATATCATTTATAATTCTTTAGCATAAATCCATTCATAAACTTTTAGAAGAATTTGTTTTTAATAATGATAATCAGAGTGGCTTCTATAATTCATTTCTCCTTTAGAAACCACTTTACATTTAATTACTTCTCACAAATAATAAACCCTGAAAAGATGTAACTGTGCATATCCAGTGCTATTTACTAACATACCATGGTCAGCTGGTCATTTAAAGAGATATATACTGTGATGTGTATTGAGTTCTTTCGGTATATGTGTCAAATATGCTTGACATTTTTCTTCATAGTAAATAGTTTAGTCTTTGGCAAACACAGTATAGGAAGTCTAGAATGATAGATCACCTCTCAAAAAAAAAGTCGGTTCCTAAAACATTACAAAGAAGAAACAAAAGTAAGAGCAACAAAGATTCTCACTTATTTCTACATAATTATAGTGTTAGATTTTAAAGATATTCTATCAAACATCTACACATAAAATAGTCTATAAAGAACATAAATTTGCCATATATATAATCAACAGAGATAGGTCTCTCAAATTTAGTTCTCACGTGGTCTTCATGTTTGGTTTCTTCTTGCTTTCCTAACTATAAATTGTTTATAAGAATAAAGAACATAAAAGCATGCACAAAGGGCATACGTCAGAAGGAAGAAAGTCATGACCCTGCTGTATTTATTTGAAGAAAATAGGAAAGCTATAAATCATCTTTTTCTGTTATTTCATAGAGCAAGGGTTCAGAACCTGTCAGTCAGCTGCACCATTTTCAACAGCTTGTTTGATGATCTAGTACAAACTCACAACCAAGTATTTTACATATGAGATATAGCGTGGCATATGCATATTGTGGGTCATCGAAAGAAAAGTCAAAAGAAAACTTCAGTATTATGTTTATTCAGATTGAATATAAATGAAAGAAAGAAACTGGAGATCAGCTGACCGAGTTCAAGGGTTACAATGTCAACTCACAGCAGAGACAAAAAGTGAGAGAGAGACAAGGGGAGAGAGGTGCACAGCCTTTTGTAGAACACGCACCTTCACAATCACTACGAAGCTCTCACAGCTGCTAGATAATGGAGTTCTTATACAAAGCTCGATTTTAGTGGACTTTATTATTTGAAGTTGTTTTGGGTAACTGAAATTAAGCAGCACACAATCTGTCTCATAGACATCAACATTCTGCACCTAAGCGAATCAATGAAGCTGTACTGACATAGCATTGGCCTCTGCAGTGCCTAGTTTACTGTCAGGTTTTGATCTTAGAGCTTTGCATGCAGTGTCTTTTGGCTGTGACTGTCATTCATTACTATCTCATCACTGAGAACACTTGCTCCATGTGTGCTGTGATTCCCTTGAAACCTCTAATGTTTTTACCTAATAATTTTTCTCTTTTCACACTGGCAATGCTTCTGAAATTATGCAGCATGTAGCTTGTTTAGAGTGGCCTTTTCAGTGAGGAGCAGGCATTGAGGTGTGGCCATGACTGGCATGATAAAGTAGGTATGTACTCTTAGTAAAGAATAGAGCACAAGTGTGCACATGTGCCACAATTTACACACTGAAATTCTGGAAGAGGTGTGGACGAGCTCCAAGTTTTAGCACCATTAGGTAAGTTTCTACAAGTGGATTTTGAATAGACATAAGTTTTAAATTTATTGGGCTAATACCATGGAGTCTGAATACAGAGTCGAGTGTAGATGTCTCTAGTGTTTTGTAATGAAGTGGTCACTTTCATACCATTTTTCTATTCCCGTTGACAGTAAATTAATGCTCTTGATATTTCAAAACCTTGCCAACCTTTATTTTATTATTCAAATAGATATGACATTATTTACCATTCTAATGGATATAACAAATTTATTTTAATCTTGGGTTACTTCATAATTCTCTATGACCATGATATGTAGAGAAACATTTTATATGCATATTTGCTATCTGTATATGCTATTTCAGTAGCTTTTAAGTTTTGGGTTAACTAAAAAAAACAAAAGTAATTTTAGATTGCTGATTTTTCTATAACACACACACACACACACACACACATAAACCATGTAATCTTTAAAATATTCAAATTTTGCAAGTACTTTTCAACATCTAACTTGTCTTCTAATCTTGTTTACAGTGTCTTTGAAGATGGTTTTTAATTTTAAAATAATTTCACTAGAAATTTATAGATAATGATTAGAAAATATTTTTATAGATAATGATTAAAAATATTGTTATAGATAATGATTATGGTACAGTTTTTAAAAAAAATCACCATCAAACTCCCAGCTTCTGTAAAGGACTGTTTCACACTGAGTAGCTTATGAACAATAGGTACCTATGTCTAAGAGTTAGGAGGCCAAGCAGTCCTAAATAAGATGCCGGCAGGTTAGATGACTCTGGGGACCTGCTTCCTAGTTTATAGCCACTCAAGTTTTCACTGTGTGCTCCCATGGCAAGAGTGCCAGATGTCTCAAGCTACTGTTATAGATCCACAAATGAGGATTATATGCTCAGTATCTGTCAAGTGACTAATGACTCTGCCTTATAATAACATAGCACTGCATGTTCAAATGGTAACATGCAGATATGGAAGGCAAATGCCAACATTCTGGAGTTGGTTCTTTCACAGGTCCAGGCATCGAAGCCAGTTGTCAGGTTTGTGCGGCATGTCCTATACCCACTGAGATTTCTTGCTGGTCAGATATTTATTTATTTTTTTACATCATTAGTAATTACCGACAAACAGAAAAATGCAGAAGCTGTTCTAAAGAAAAATTCCAATTCACTTTTAGAAGAGAGAAGCAAAATATTTCTTATTGCATGAAAATCTCGAACTATACCGCTAAAATAACTCAGATTATATTATCACCTATGAGTATTAGTTTTGCATTATATACTTAGGCCTTTCACCATTTGAGTCATCATTGTATAGTGTGTAAGGTCTGTGTTTAGATTCCATTCCAGAGGTGCAGATGGCCAGTTGCTATAGTGGCGTTTATCGAGAAGATTGTATCTTTCTATTGCACTGACAATTGTCCTTTGTCAAAGACTAGTTAGCAATAATAGTGTGAGTTCAATCCCAGGTCCTGTTATGTTCCACTGACATGCCTTTTATTTTACCACTCCTTGCTGTCTTAGATACAAAAATCTCTTATTAAATCTTCTTCACTATTGTGTTATCTCTTCTTTCTCCTTTGCCTGACAAATAAATCTTAAGGTCATTTCACTGTTCACTGCAGGTTAATTGCACAGAATTATGATGGTGGTTGTATTTTTCCTTTTTTAATAGATCAACTTTTAAAAAGTGCCATTCTATGAACATGTAGTGATGTATATTTAGTTCTTTACTCCACATCTTGGCTTCAAAGTGCTAAGAATTAGATCTACATCTTCACACTTGCAAAGCAGCTGCTCTGTTGCTGAGGTATATTCCAAGTCTTGCTTTCTTGTCATTAGAGTTTTGTGGCTTTTGTCCACATACATCTTTTACACATTTTGTTTGATATATATTGAATTATATTGTTTTGTAAAATGTAATACTATTTTAGACTTCACATTGTATTTGTTCAACAGTGGTAGTTAGACAAGGGTTGTACTTCTGTACAGTAACATTGCATTTTAAAACTGCTGTGGGGCTGATATCCTCTTATGCCAGCAGTGGGTACCTGTATAGATATGGTGCATACACACATACACATGAACAATAAGAAGTACATGCAAACCACTGAAAATAGAACTTTGTCATACTTAGTTATTTCTGGATATTTTTTTCTCTTTCGGGTCTAGTCTCTTGCCCAAGGTCATCTCATTTAACAACAAAATTGTTTTATTCCTTCTCTCTCAATTTGTGTAGCTTTAATTTCCTTTTATTATCTTGTGTTGATGAAGATTTCCAGTATAATTTTGAAAAGGAAATGATAAAAGCAGCAATCCTGATCTCAGGGGAGAGTTGCTAATTCATCATGATTAAATATGTTGTTAGCAGAAGATGTTTTGAAGATTAACATTATTCATTTGAAGTTCTTACTATATATTCCTTTTTTATGAAAAATCTTAATGATTTTAGATTTTTATAAAGCTGTCTTTATAACTAGTGATGTGAGTTTTCTTTAGTCTACAATGTGATAGATTACATAAACTTAATTTTAAATGTCAAACATGCCTTGTCTATTTATAAGATAGCTCACATGCTGATATTAGTGATATTTAATCCTGTCTTGTATGTAGCATGTGCATGTGAATTTAAGTGTAGAGTGGAGATGCATCCATGTGGAGGGAAGAAGACAACCTCTGATATAGGTCTTTGACAAAGTCTTTTGTTTTCGGGTGCAGCACATGACAGGGTATCTGGTGTACAAGCTTTATGGGATTTTCCTGAACAGGCTTCCCATTTCACTGTGAGCATACTGGAATCACAGGAGCACTATAGCATCTGGTTTTACATGGGTTCTGGGGATCTGAATTCAAGTACTTATCCTGGCAAGGCAGAACGATCTCTCTATATTATGTTTTGAGGCAGGTTTTGTCACCAAATCAGGGCATAGTTATTTTATCTTGATTAGTTGCCCACAGCCCCAAGATCACCCTGTCACTATCTCCAGAGACATTACCCTGACACATGTGGCCTTATGTGGGTGCAGGAGATCCAAACTAAGGTTCTCACACTGAAAAGCACTTGGTGTACTAAAACCGTCTCCAAAGACTCCATCATTGTATTCTGTCTTTCAATAATTTGGAGAAATTTTGAAATGTTATTTATGAGAGATATTCTTAGTTTTCATATGCTGCCTTTGTTTGCTTTTAGTTATTATTTTTATGCAATAAGATGTATTTCTGCTTCTCTTTCCTAAGAGATTCTGGAATACTTTTATCTTTTTTTTTCTGAGTTTTGTTAGAACTAGTCGAGCATTTTCCTATCTGGGAAGGATGTTGATTGCTGATTATTTTTAAAAAATAAATACCTGGCCAGTATTATATTCCAGTGGGTATAGCACTTGCTGCACAAACCTGACAGCTCAAGTTTGATTTGTAGAAGACACATTGGGGGAGCACCATCTCCTGAATATTGTCATCTGAGCTGCATACCCTTGAGCTGTGTCACTTAGGCACCTATCCATCTGTGCATGCATGAATAATAAATATAAATTAAAAATGAATTGTTTTTAATTAAAATATATGAATGCACAGTTGCTGCTTGCTTGTTCCTTTGAATCTTGGCACATCAAATTCTGTAAGAAATTTAACATGGTTTAACAAACTGTGGATACAGACATGCTCATAATAACTTCTGTCCCAAGGTTTTGTAATGACATCTTTCCTGTCATTTATGATACTAGTAGTTTGTGTCTCTTCTGTGTATGTAGTGTGTCTGGTTACTGCCTTGTCATTTGTATTTCACACTACCAATAAATTCAAGGTTATCTTTTATAGGCTTTGTCCATAATTTCCCCATTTTTAGTTTATTAATTATTTGGCTTTCTTATGGTTTTCTTTATAGTTCTGGAAAAATTCAGCTAATTAGATAATTAATAATGAACTTTAGATACTGCATTGTTTCTAACATATGGAATCAAGCTCTGCCATCCCTGTAACTTTGCTTTATGCATTCCACAAGCTTTGAAGATATCTCATTCCAATTTAATTTAGGTAAAAGTATTGCTTACTTTCTCTTGATATTATTTAACCTATGCAAATATTAGTAGAGGTTGTTTTCAAATTTGTAGCATTTTCCCAAAAATTAGGAGTTTTTTTAACCCATTTTCTGTTTTCTAAATATTTGCATTACTAGATTAGAACATACTGATATGGTTCTAATTATTTGAACTTGTTAATCTCTATTTGAAGCCTTCAGTGTCATTTGCTATATAGGATATTCCATATCAGTTTGAGAAAAACGTATATTTAACTGCTTTCCATGAAGTTTTATTTTATCCATCTGGTCACCTGTTACTTCATCTTTCTTGCCTCATTTTCTATCCACCAGAACTACCATCATTTTTAGCTTTTTCTTTACATGTTTGTAAGTAAAGAAAATATAAATACTGGAAAGCACTGCAGTGTGAATGTCAGGATGACAAAGACTATGATCATAAAATCATGCCACATAGCTCTTAGTGCAAGCATCGTAATGACTATCAACAGAAAGTTCTAGATTATGCACATTGCTTTAGAAAAACTTTATATAGTAAATGTTTAAATAATGATTTTTTTTGGCCCAGGGTAGTGCAGTTCAATAATGAGGCCATCTAGAAAGTGAAGCAAGACAATTATAAAGTCAAGGACAGCCTGCACAGCACAGTGAGATCAAGGGAAACCTAGCTAACTTAATATAATCCTGTCTCACATTGAAAAGTAGAAAGAAGGCTGGAGATGTAGAATAGACTTAGAAGAAATGCAAGGGGCCCTGGGTTTGATCCAAAGTGCTGGAGGAATGGCTGATTTAGTAAGATTTATCTACTAGTATGTGAAAGAAACTATCACAAACTCAAATAATTTTCAATATACTTTAAAAACAACATTTTGATGGCAAGTATTAATGCTACAGTCTCAGTATAACAAATATAGAACTCTACTATTCAGCTATTACATCTGTGTTTGCCATTGGAGATGGAAAGTGCTCTATCAATGGGAATTTTGGATATTTACAAATTTACAGAGAATACATTTTTCCACATTTGTAGAAGTTATCAAAGTGTGCATACTTGATCTTAAAGTCTAGAATTAGGTGGAAAACAGTGTAAAAAGAAAACAATAGCAAGCTAAAAACACATAAAAGACATTGCAATTGTGAACTGGTTATTAGAGTACAACTTTAATATCATAGCGTAAACGAATACTCATACATGGGAATGTTTTTTCTGATATGTAATTAAAAAATTACAAATTGTCATTATTTATAATTAAGGTCTACAATCATCCCATCATGAAATTCTGGATAAGCAATGGGAGTTAATTATTAATATCTTGAAAGTTAAGTTTCTGTGTTAGGCTCAGGGATCTGTGAATTGCAATAGATCAGAAAGACTCTCTGAAAAGTTATTTCCGGTAATGAAAATCTCATAAATTTCATGAGATAAAAATCATGTAAGCCTAAGAAGAGATACTCCAGATTTAGAAAGGAAATGAGAAGCAGGAGCTACGTGCTGACACTGACAGATGTTCCCAACTCACTCCTGTATTCGCCCCCCTCCCCCCGCTCTCTCTCAGGGTCTGCAGATGTTATGACACATCCTAATGCTAAGTAGTTCTGGTTCTGGGATAAGGAACTTTTGGACTATTATTGTATGTTGTTTTCTACAATTTAAATAGGTTTTATTGGAATGTGATTTTTCTACATAAATATTTAATAAGTAAAATTGCATCATCTAATGTCACCTCTTTTATCCTCTTTAAGTACTTCTGTGAATGAGAAATATATTTTTCTTCTAGTTTCAGTTAAGTTTGTTTCCACAAATAGAAAACTAACACTATACACACAATGTCCTCGTCAGTCATGTATATTATCTTTCTATGTAGAGGTGTGTTTGCTTATTCTTTTTAACACAGGTTCTCACTGTGTAGCCCTGGCTGAGAGCTGACCTGGAACTGCCCGTGGAGGCAAGTCTGCACAGGATCTGACCGAGATCCACCTGCCTCTGCCTTTCAAGTACTCAGACTGCAAGTGTGTGTCAGAGTTCCCAGTCATAAAGGCACCTTTTCATTGTGTTTGAAAAGTTTGACTACTGCGCTCATCTGGAGTTAACAAACTGATCTCTTCTTTATTCAGAGCTTTCCATCAGTGTCCATTGTCATGACCCCAGCAGACAGCATAGCTACCGTCTTCAGAGGTATTTTCTGACCTACTTTAGTTTTTTCTATCAATAAAATCTGCTCTCTTCTCTTTCACCCTCTGCCTTCTTGAGTGTGTTCCATTTGAAATGAGAATGATGACCTTTTATGTCAACCGTGGCTGCATAGGCAAATTTTCATAATATAAATATTTAGAATGTGATAAAAATGTCTATCCTGGGAATTAGGAAATTAATATATATGGCAAAGTATGAATACATTAAATTTGAAGTCAAAAGCATGAGTTCATCTTACTCTGATGATGTCTATGATGAGTTGTCTTACTCTGATGATGTCTATGATGAGTTGTCTTGGCTGTGGTTCCATATTTTAAACGAGAATAATCTTTCTTTTGGGGAAAGAAGACTGTGAAATGGTATAATCGCATGGTAGCCACTTGGTAATTAGCTGCTGCAGTTGCATGTTCTCTGATATTCACTCCATCATTCACATATTTCCATTTACATGTTTGAGGAAAAACTAACGAAATATTCTTATTACCATTTCATCCCCATTTCTGTTCCTTTTCATATTGAATATTATCCTTTAATGAGTTTAGATAAAACTGATGAATTCTTAGTTATTTAATGTATTCAAATTAAATGTCTATCATTTACCTTCCTCTCTGGGAAATATATAATTTTAATTTTCATAACACTTGTCTTTAATAGACAGCTCATTAGTCTGATCTTCTGAGAATTATCATGAACTCTTTGTCCACTCCAAAAAAGTTCAAGAGAATCAAATGAGCATCTGTGAGACAGAACAGAAACTGAAATGCATCTCTGAATCTTTGCACTCTCTTGCAAGAACTCTGAGAAAGCTCCATCCAATCCTTCTGTGACTTATGCAGAGTAGGAAGGATCGGCCCATGTGAAGATTCATCAGGGATGGGATGGTAAACATCTTAGGACTTAAGAAAGATATTGATTCCAAAGTAACACACATAGCTAAGATTAGTATATGCATAGTTTTCAGTATGAAAGCAATGTAGAGCTGAAGCAAATTCATGTATGAACCTTTATGGGACTTGATAGGAATCATTACCTTCCTTCATACCTTTATAATAATCTATAGTGTCTTCTATCTAGTGGCAAATTTATTTAAACTTATCTACTTATTTTCATTAATTTTGCTTAGTTGTTACATCCACTCCAATGCAACAGTTCCTTATCCACTAATTACCCACATTAATTTAACTGTTTACTTTAAGGCCATAAATATCTGGTAGAAGAAAGCTATGGTGGATATTTTCTGTGTATGTATCAACATCCACACATGGACCAGGAGGAAAGGCTTTGGCATAGCTATGATTCCAGCCAGGACTGCTTTGCTATTACTCACAGGGCTAAGGAGTCTGGGTCCTTGACACAACATTGCCCTTGTCAACAGCATTCATTCAGTGCTCTTCATACTAAAACAATTGTTTTAGCAAGTGCCTTTCAGTCCTCAATACAGCAATGGAAGTTATGGCTGCTCAGACCACAGAGATGCACCAGATGTGCTGACGCCCTTCAGTGTTAGTTTTATAAGTCCATTGACCTCAATGGTGGACGAAGTTAAAACATTGAGAATTTGAACGATTTTGTCTATGATACAGAATATATTTACCATGGAATTCCCAAGTCAAGCCCCAGCTGATTTTAAGGAGAGCCTGTTCCCATTGCCCTCCACTGCCTCATCATATTCATTAAGAAGAGACATAGAGAGGCATTGCGTAGCACAGCCTTCAGGTGAAGAAGCACCCTAAAGAAATTTTACTGGTCGTTAAAAAACACAGCCTATAACATTTTTTTAACTTCTATATTCTTTGTTTACATTTCAAATTATTTTCCCTTTCCTGGTTCCCCCCTCCCCATAAGTCACATAAGCCCTCGTCCCTCCTACATTTCTCCAATCGACCCCCTCCTTCTTCTCTGTCCTTGTACTCCCCTACATTGCTGAATCAAGCCTTTCCGGGACCAGGGACCTCTCCTTCCTTCTTCTTGGGAATCATTTGATATGCTAATTGTGTCTTGGGTATTCAGAGCTCCTGGGCTAATATTCACTTATCAGTGACTGCATTCCATGTGTGTTCTTTTGTGATTGGGTTACCTCACTTAGGATGATACTCATGAAGTGCTTAGGCAAATGGTTGGAACTGCAAAATATCAGCCTCTAACATCTTTATATATAAATGTGCTGATTAGAAATGGCTAATATTTCTAACCAGTATACAGTTGAGTACTTATATACCAGTTACTAAATAATGAAACTAGTATATATCAGTCAGAATATCAATTCTTAATTTTACTCAATAGTCTTTTAGCTTGATGGCTTACCAACTTATTTTTAAGGCTATAATCAGTTCATACGTATGTGTTAAGTATTTTTTTCTTTTTTTTCTTTTTTTATTTTCTATATTCTTTGTTTACATTCCAAAGGCTTTCCCCTTTCCCAGTTACCCCCACCATATGTCCCATAATTCCTCTCCCCCCCATGCTATTCCCCACTCTTCCCCCCCCAACGATTTCTCTGTTCTGGGTCTACAATACTGGATCCAATCTTTACAGGCCCAGGGTCCTCTCCTTTTTTTCTTCTTGAGAGTCATTTGACTTGCTAATTGTGCCTTGAGTATTTAGGGCTTCTGGGCTCATTAATATCCACTTATCAGTGATTGCATTTCGTGTGTATTCTTTTGTGATTGGGTTAGCTCACTCAGGATGATATTTTCCAGGTCTAACCATTTACCTACAAATTGCATGAATTCATTATTTTTAATTGCTGAGTAGTACTCCATTGTATAAATATACCACATTTTCTGTATCCATTCCTCTTTTGAGGGATATCTGGGCTCCTTCCAATTTCTGGCTATTATAAACAAGGCTGCTATAAACAAAGTGGAGCATGTGTCTTTGTTGTATGCAGAGGAATCCTCTGGGTATATGCCCAGGAGTGGTATGCCAGGGTCCTCTGGGAGTGGCATGCCCAATTTTCTGAGGAACCGCCACACTGATTTCCAGAGCGGTTTTACCATTTTGCAATCCCACCAACAGTGGAGGAGTGTTCCTCTTTCTCCACATCCTTGCCAGCACTTGTTGTCTCTCGAGTTTTTAATCTTAGCCATTCTGACTGGAGTGAGGTGGAATCTCAGGGTTGTTTTGATTTGCATTTCCCTGATGACTAATGATGTTGAACATCTCTTAAGGTGTTTCTCGGCCGTCCGAATTACTTCTGGTGAAAATTCTTTGTTTAGCTCTGTACCCCATTTTTTGATAGGGTTATTTGGTTCTTTGGGGTCTAACTTCTTGACTTCTTTGTATATATTGGATATTAGCCCTCTGTCGGATGTGGGGTTGGTGAAGATCATTTCCCACTTTGTTGGTTGCCGTTTTGTCCTTCTGACAGTGTCCTTTGCCTTACAGAAACTTTGTAATTTTATGAGGTCCCATTTGTCAATTCTTGATCTTAGAGCATAAGCTATTGGTGTTCTGTTCAGGAACTTTCCCCCTGTGCCCATGTCCTCCAGGGTCTTCCCAAGTTTCTTTTCTAATAGTTTCAGTGTGTCTGGTTTTATGTGGAGGTCCTTGATCCACTTGGAGTTGATCTTAGTACAAGGAGATAAGAGTGGGTCAATTTGCATTCTTCTGCATGTTACAAAATACCCAAAAATATTGGCCACTGAATCCTTCCCCCTCCTTTTCTGCACTTTGTTTCAGAATCACACTCAAATAACAAGGTTTTTTCCCCACAATTTCCTTTGGAAGCAAATATTTTAATATCATCTTTTATTTCATGAAAAGAAGTTTGAAAAAATAAAGGAGTTCTTTGGGTTTAGAGCACAATTTCATGTGTTCCAATCTTTCATATTTCTCATTGGCTATCATAAATCTGGAAGAACATAATTCATTTTTAATAGTCCTGAGATAAATTATAGGTCCTATAAATCTTGCTAAATTTCATTTTTATTCTTTCAGCATCATTCTTATTGAAGATAAAGATCAAAATATTCTCATTTTTGTTACAGGCATACTGAACACCAGTAGTAACATGTTGGATACTTGGATGTGATCTTTGATCAGTATTATTTATTTTAACTCCATTGAGATATAATATGCAGTGCTTTGTTCCTTCCCCCTCCCCACATAACCTCTTTAGATCATTGTACAATACTTTAGAGAGTTCTCATTTTCTTCAAGAGACACATCTGCATGTCCTCAAGCATTTCTGTGTCCTTCCCGTCTCATCTGTAGTAAGCACTGTGACATTAAGTCACTCTGTGCAGTTTTTACCTCTTTCCCCTGACTCTTCTCCCTCCTACTGTCCCTTCTCTTATCCTTCCTCTTGTTCCTCCCCCCATCCTCTCCTTCTGCTCTTCCTACTGCCATTCTTCCTGTTTCTTGTCCTTTATCCTCCTCTACTCCTTCCTCTTATTTTTCTGTCTCTTTTCCCCAGCACTGCATTTGACTCATTTCCTGGAGGTGCCCTAAGTGTTCTCTTTTGTCAATTCTGTTATTTGTCTTTTCTCCTTCCTCCTTTAAACATTTAACATATTTAAAGCACATTGTCAAATTTTATCATTCTTTCCTTGTCCTTCATCCTGTCCTCTGCTAACCTCTGGATCAGGAGATCAGGACCACCTGTTTACTTTATGTCATTTGCTAGTGATGTCAAGTCAACTTTTAACTTCCAGCTTGTGCTTCAAACTTGGAGCTTTTGCACCTAGGCTCCACTTAATTCTCTTAGCTCTACTCTTTAAGAACAATAACATTCTCTTCAACCTTGCTCCTCAGTGCTTGCCTGAGTTTCTTGACTTTGTTGTTGAATTTTATGTCATGGACTCAAGCATTGGTCATACCATTCAGTTTGGAGAGCTACAGATCAAATTTTGTCATTAGTGCAAGGTCTGCCCTTTCTAGACATTTGAGCTTTGATGACCCTCAATGAGCTCTTTGCTTCTTTTTACAACTACTCTGATCATTCTCTAAGCACAGTAAATTTCCTAATCCTACAGCCTGCCTCTGAGATTGATTTTTTAAACCTGTCCATGATTACTTCATTTACTACAATAATAATTCTTAAGCAAACATTGGAACTAACTATGCTCTGTCTGCTACAGTGAAGCCATCTAAAGCTACAGAAAGTGGTAGGAAGATTAGAAGATTGGACTGACTATGATCACACTATCTTTAGGAAAAACTGACTTTTAAAATATACCCTTCAACTGTTTTTCCTCTCATCTACCATATCAATAATTATTGAACACTCCCACTCTTTGATTTTCCCTCCTCTACAGCATTTTTCTTTCATAAAGAATGTTTTTCATCCTACCGGCCTGACACACCACAAAATTTAGCCTTTTCTGTTCCTTCAGACTCCTTAATATATGTTATTACCCATATAATAATCAGGTAATGTTTAACATAGCAAGAAAATAATACCAATATAAGTTTTTCTATGTCTTTGAATGGATGACAGATAACAGAACATTTTATTAATCTACCTCCATTCCTCTCTCTTCTAATATATTTAACAAACATCATCAAGGTGAATAGTTCTCATGACAATGTTCTTCAACATTTCTTTTGGCATAAATATTACACATTTCTGATGAACTGTTTGATGAAAAGACACACACCTGCTTAGCTTGTTAGATCCTGCCTTTTTCTTTTTCATCAAAGATTTTCATCAATAATAAAGACATGTCATGTATAACAAATTTTTTATGTTAAATTTGCACATGTTAGGGAATTTGGGCAATATATAATGATTACTAGCAAACCCAGGATGACCCAGAATTACAGGTACCTGTACATTGTGGCTTTAGTGGAAATGTTAAGTAGCATAAAAAAAGGATGAATTTTTAAAAGTTTCTATACAAGTAGTTTTAGAAACTAAAAGTAGAAAATTCCTTACCACTCATGATTAATAGATTGTTTAGACATGTACTAGGGTCCAATTTCTGTAGGATTACAGATAAAATACTCTAGTATTTTTGGTGTTTACTACATTACAGCAACTGCATTTTGGAAATTAGGGTGATATTTGTTTTATATTAGGCATTAACCCAAATGACAGACGGATAAATATCTATAAACAAGACAGAATAAAAACAGTGAGAATATGTTAGCAATAAAATTGATTTAAAAAAAACACCTCAGATAAGCACCTGGATTTTGGCAAAATATTTAAGTCTGGGAGTTTTATGTTTCAACATAGATTTAACAACTGCTAACATAGGCTGAGACAAATTTTGAAATAATTGTTTCTAAATGTGAAACAGAAAACAATACCAGCATGCATATCCTACAGTACAGGGTGGAACCGGTATGTCTTCTTTTTGGCCAAGTGACTAAGTCCTTAAGGAGTACAGGGAATAGAAAAGTATGGTCTACTAAAATTGCTAACAACCATTTCCCAGAACAGCTGTCTTGCTTGTGTTCTCACAGTAGTAAGAAATGCCATCATGTATCTATGTCGTTAGCGATCCTATGGAATGGCTTAACAATTAATATTGCATTATTTCTGAGTAAAATGAATCCCTAAAATGTTTGTGCATGTTAAATATATTAGAATTCATCAATAAAGGATGGAGATTTATTGTTTTAATTTAAAGCATTTGCCAGTCATGCTTCAGAGAAGGAAGATTACTAAAGTATAAAATATTTTTCGAGGTAAGACCATCATATATTAAAGCCTTCCTGGTGTGATAATTACTTAAGCACTCTGGGTAGTTGTTTTTGAGAAATAAGGTCAATTTAGAGAGTTAAATACAGAATAACAACATCAAAATATGCATTTTATTACTTTTATATTGATTCTAAACATCTCATATTAAAATACCTTTTTTATTATTAATTTAGCATCCTGTTCAGTAATTCAGTCATATGAAAAATACTTCACAGGGTTGTTTTTAATTATCTTTTCTTCTGGGTGAAAACCAAGACAGGGTTCAGCTTTGTGTTAATTAATGTATTATGCTTAATTTATTTCTGCACCTCATGCTTCTCAAGTTCATTTGGCCTTCTGAAATATATTTCTGAATGTGGTTTAATTTACTTTCGAAAAAACATTTTAAAACTTGTATGAGAACATCATATTTTACTACCTGAAAAATTTCCATCAGTTAAGAATATGTAACACGAGGAATCACTTTACAGAAGCAGAGACCAGGCTACATTTAAACCACTGCAGAAACAAAGAATATTGTCTTTCTAGATGAGGGGTATATGCATGTAACTAACTGACATGCTATGGATATCTTGCAACTATTTAATGTTAGTCCAATGGATTTATCTTAATTTATTTTGCAAGATCATTGTTGAAGATGAGACAGTTTCAGTGAATTCCCAGGGAATTCCCATGGTATTCCCAGAGAAGATTGAAAGGCTTGGTGATAACTCATGGTGGGCAATGCAGCCCAGCTACCACACACACACACACACACACACACACACACACACACACACACCACAGCATACACACACACACACACACACACACACACACACACACATACACGCACGCATGCACGCACGCATGCACACACACAAACAATACTTTTCCTTCAAGCAAAGGACAGCTGCAAGATTTGAGTGAGAAAATAAGACATGAGGACAAGATGAAGAGTAGCACACAATGCAAAAGGAGTTGAAAGGTAGAAAGCAAAGGCTCAGTGCTTGTGATGGGTAAGAGATGCGAGGAGAAATGAAAGGGTTAGGTTTCCCCTAACTGAAGCTAATCATTTCATTAGTACAAAAAGGAATACAAACGATTAACTTTTCATGAATGCTAAGTGAACTTCTGACATTAGCAAATGCACAGAAAACCAGCCCCATTCCATCCTTTCATCTTTAGATATAGGTTTCAATTCCAGGACTTGGGGGATTACATAGGAAAACAACACACACACGTATCCTTGACTTTCGAGGTCCCAGCCCAAAGCAAATTTGTCCGCGTACCAATTAATGTCCATACAACTATTTAAAAAATAATGTCAGTTCCACAAAAGTGAAATCTAATAGGACAGGCTCTCATCTCTTAAGTGGAGGTCAAGGAAAAGCACTACCAAGGTGGTAAAGAGCCCAGACTCGGGAGAGAGCCTTGCATTAGATCACTGTTTGGCTCCTGGGTATCTCAATGTCTTTCATTTATTTGCCACTAAGTGTATGGGAGAGTGGTATTGTTTTTATAAATTCTGTAAAATCTAAAGAGAAAATGTTGTGAAGAATGTCACTGGGAACTGGGTTGATAAAGAGACCACAAACTTTGCATCTGGTAGTGTCATGCTTCTTACTTTTGTGGTAAGAGGACGGCCGTGCTAAATTATATCACATAAATTCTTCTAATTTTTTAAATTGCCTGTCACAAACGGTTTGAAGAAAAGATATAAACCCATATAAGGAAAACCTTTACAAACTGGCTTTCTATACCTGTAGGATTATGGGTTATAATGATGATAAACATTAGAATTATTTCCATTTCTGATCTTGAAGCTATAGTACTTTATTTACAAAAGAAGAAAAAAACAACAGAATTCAATAAAGAAAAAAGACAGGAAGCAAATCTATCAGGTCAGAGCTTTTCAAGTAAAGGACAGACTCAAGGGATGCTCATTGCCTAGGAGGAACCAAGGATAAGTGTTTGCTCAAAGCTTAGGAACACTGTAGCAATGCAAGGCCTTGGGCAGGTTGGGGACATACAGAACTTGTTCAGGTTGCCATCAGACAAGGAAGTGTTTCATACATAGTACAGACGGCTGAAACGAAATGCTAAAATTAGTTTTATTAACCAGGAGATACAATGAAACCGAGGTTTATAAAAATTTATATAAATTCATAGTTTTCTAAATCTTTCTGATAAAGGACATTCTCTAGAAGACATATTTTTATATATTTCATCATAAGATAGGATACAGATCTCATTATGTTGAGTAGATTGATCTTGAACTTTTGGCTCATGCTATCCTTCCTTAGTTTTCCAAGTATCTGGGACTACAGCCACATGTAGGCTCACACTAGGCTCAGAGTCAATTTCTTTTTTAAGTTAAAAAGATGTTCTTTGGGTAAAGTGTGAAGTTTTTATTTATTTAATATTAACAAATGTTAGGAATTCATTATGTTGTGATTTCAACAGGGACATTTTTAAATTAAATATAGAAGCAAAGAATATAGAAAATAAAATTAAAAAAATTATTTTACTTACAAAAATATTATTAAGAAGCTAGTATAGAGAACCATAGAAAGAAAAGCTTTCTTACATAAAGTTATTTCTGTGACCTTTAAGGAAGACCCCCAAAATAGTGACTGGATTGGGAAAAGGGGTATTTGCATTTATTGAGGTATTTTATTTCTGGAGCTGAGTATTCATTTTGTTATTATTCAATAGAGCCAAGTTTTATTATTCTGTTAGGTACCTAATAGAGATTTCAAAAGAGTTAATTTAAGGAAACTAAGTGCAGATCTCTACTACAGACCAACGCCCAAAGCCATGCATTTGTAGTTAGCGTCATGTCTGTGTTCTTCATGTGTGTTGTGTTTTTCATTAAGAAATGCTGCTGTGGCCTTCAAGCCAGTAGCCCTAACCCTTCGGAGGCAAAGCAGAGGCTGTTCAGTCTGAGGCTCATCTGAGCTGCATAGTTAGACGGTGTCTAAAAACGATAACACGGACCAGGCCTTATGCTAGTATTGTTTATTCCAATTTCTTTTTGTTATTTGCTCAAACTTAAAGGATTGCCAGAGTTGAGTCAGATTTGAGACCTAATACTATATATGGACTGAAAGCATATTAATACTTTGCCCCTAGTTTTAAGGGCTTAAATGTTCAAGTAACCTATTAGTCGTACAAAGAGCTTGTGATTATTTGATTTTGTTTTTGTTTTCCTGTAGAAGGAAATTTTCTATCAGGAAACTAGTAAAGGGTCATGGGGAGGCTTATGTTAATGGAAGGGGGGGGTTTGAGATCCTGGATGGTATGAATGGAAAAAGGGAAGAATAAAGCAGAAAGAGGTAAGTAATTTGAGGTTGGGGAGTTGGGTAAAGGACAAGATATAGGGAAAAGTAAACAATACCAAAGACCTCCAGAAAAGCTATATGGAATTCTACTATTGTACACACATCTGTATGAATAAAGAAAGGAAGTTTACATGGAGTATTCTCATAAGAAGTAGGGGTAGGATCAGTCTTTCTCACAAACACCATAAGCTTTGAGTAAAAAGCCCAGTGTCAGATATGGGTTACCTCTTTTCAAGTTGTTGGTTGGTGGGTTCTCACAGGCCCACGAACATTATAAGCTCTTGACACTGTTAGCATTAACCCCCCAGACCTTGATGGTGAGAACCTATTACAGAAGACACCACAAGTTCGAATCGAACTTGGAAAGATCAAGCTGCTACTGCCCGAGGAAGCACCATTTCTACCAGTTACCTTTCACAATGCTGGCCGGTGCTATGCATGCTGCTGATGGGATGACCAACAGTCTTACCCATTCAAGAGTCTGGCATGCTTGGAAAGCAAGCACACTAGAGATAATTAATGCCCACTGGTGTAATAGTGAGTTATAGGAGTAACCAACAACTTTTTGAAAAGTGATGAGCCATCTCTCCATGTCCCCAATAAATTTTGAGCAGATTGAAGGCCAATTCCTCCAGACAGAATTCTTGCCTAGTACCATTAGCAGAGCAAAAAAAAAATCTGTTATACATCATAGGCTATAGGAAGAACCAACTATAATTACTCTGTTAAAGACACATAGGATTAAACCTACTCTTATTTCATTAGACGCAATTTAGATGCAATATGTGTGTCTTCCAACAAGTAAAAGAATAAAGATAATTTATGAAAAAAGGGAATATCTCTGAGCTTTTAGGGCTAAAGTAGAAGCAGAGGGCACAGGAGATAAAGTTCTCTTTATATTAGTTTTTGGAACATTTCAAGAGGTACTTTTTGCTTATAGAAATCAGTTCCAAGGAACTGATTCCTATATTGACTCTACTAAATAACAGGTCATATTTGTAGGACACAGTTTGTACTTTAATGTACAAGAATTTTCTGAAAACATAGATACTGGGAAATATTCTTCCTAATTCTGTGTGGTTCCCCCAACTGAAAAATTTCAAATTATTCAAAGCATTCAACTCTGCTAAGCACTATTCTAAGCAGTAAAATCACCAATAGTAACAAAGATATATGGTTTGCTTGCCAATGCAAGTCTGTCATTAGAAACTGGAATCAAAGGTTTGTTGTTGCCATTAAATGCTTTCTGCTAATTGTAGAAACTAGACTGTTAATAGTCACAATTGTTTTGAGGAAAGTCAGGAAGGTTACAATAATTATGAAAACTCAACAAAACTAATACATGGTTTGATTCGATCTGTAAGTATTTCAGAATTTAGCAACAGTTGTATACTGATAGCATAATATTTACTGCTTTTACAAATGGTGTAGATGTTAATATTTAAGCCACAAAAATGTCATTCCTAATTCTACACAGTGGTGTACATGGTATATATGATTTTATGTTTTTGTTTATTATAATAGTTTGAATGTTAGATATACATTGATTGTCCTTGAAATTAGAGGAAATAGTTAATTGTCAAGACAGATCTTGAAATCAAGTAGACTATGTACATAGTCTTCAAAATTTACTAATAGCTTTGTTTATATATATATCATGTTAAAAATTTATAGTATTTTTATGTGCCCTGAGATAACTATCATTTCCTGAATATTTATCATTAAAAATTAAGGCAAGAAATGAGTTTTCAACAAATTCAGTTTAAAACTTCTTTATAAGGTGTTTTGTATTGATATACCTTGCTTATTATCTGATGGCATAATGTTTGCCCATTATGTTTTCTTAAGAGAGTGCAAACAGGCATGGTGGATAGCACTAAATAGCTTTTAACACAGTTCACAATTTATTTATTTAGCATTATTTTTTAGCCAAAGAAAAACTGGTTTTTAGGTCAAATGATCTATGACTATGTACTGCAGGGCATAGCCAAATCATGATGTCTATCTACCTGTACAGTTATACATTAAATTTTAGTGTGTCTAGATTTATTTCTCTCTGTTCAGCACATTAAAATTTGAAGCTATCTAAACATATCACTTGACATCAAATAGAAAAGTATTCCCTACTGAGACAGCACAGATGTTTTAAAAATTAATTTAGTGTTTTTAGCTCTAAAAATCATTATTATATTATTTGCAAATAGTGGTGTCTAGAGTCAAAAATAGCCATTTGAATCCATTCCCCTAGATTCCTCATTAATTTTTGAGATGTCGGCATTACAATAGGGACAGTTGGTGGTTTATTCCAAGCTATCTAAATGGTAAATGGCAGGATCCACGCTGCTGAATCCTTCTCTGCTTAGTTTCCAGCTTGTGTCTTAACTAATGTCTCAAATGATTCTTAAGCATTTGACAACCTCATCTAATAAGGTTTCAACCAAATTACTCTTCAAATTTTTATGTCACTTTACATTTCAACATCTAAAGTCATTCCTAATCTATTCCCAGCTGCCTCATTGAGAACAATTGAAGATTTTAAGAAAACCATGCTAGTGTGTCCAAAAATCACAAACACAGTGTAATAAATGTGAAGGTATTTATAATAAAAGGCACTGGGCAGTATTGAGACACTGTTGAAATCTACAAAATAAGGAAACTTTTCCATAAATTACAAGTATTTGATATAATCAGATACTCTAAATAATTTGATTTCTTTCATTCCATGATGCACATAACTATTCAAATGTCACACTGTGCTTTAGAAATGCACAAAAACCTAAAACTTTAAAAAAGACCTTTCTGACATTCTTAATTTTATTTAGACACAATTTAACATTTGTATTTTCCACTATCAAGAGGAAACTCTGTTATGCATTAGGCAGGTGCTTTGGAAGCAGTGCTGTAGTTACTGAGATGGAAGTCTAACATATTTTTAGTATTTGGGTTAATAAAAAAAGAGGAGCTAAGGGAAAGGAATTCTAGTCAAGGATGTGGGTGGGAAAGCCACACTTACGTATGTCAGCAGTAGTCATATATAAAATGGTGGTGTTTCACACACACACACACACACACACATATATAAAGAGTTGCTAAGAAAAAGTGTTTCTTTCTCTTCTGCAATAAATGAGATTAGGCAGATATTTTGGGGCAATATCTTAAGCAAATGTAGAATCTTACATAGAGATAAAACATCAGCACAACTAGAGAGACTAAGACATACAGCAGGGAAATGCATTCAGGGCTACTAAGGAAAGCATTTTGTGCAGATAGTTTTCTAATATCTCATGAATACAAAAATTGCATTTTAAAGTTTTCTGTTACTTTATATACTTTATTTTCATAGCTAAGAAATAGCACAGATTCATTAGCTTTTTGTGCAGATATTTTTCTAGTATCTGATGAATAAAAAAATTGCATTTTAGAGTTTTCTGTTACTTTAAATACTTCTTTTTCATAGCTAAGAAATCACACAGATTCATTAGGAAAACAGCTCCAACTTCAAGGGTGAAAACTTAGGATGACTTTAAATCCTTCTCCAAGTAGCTGTTAAAATATTAGGGAGAGAATAGTTAGGAATAGACAATAGATAGTAACACAGGAAAGTGACTTTGACTATATTTTTTCATGGCGTTTTCATATGAATTCCATACATTAACTGATAATGCCACTGGAACACCTTGAGAGAACTTTCAAAACCTTGATTCTTTGAACTCAAAAGAATTTCAGAGATAATGCTTTACTTAGTAACAATAGTTAGAAGAGCCATCTCCTACTGTCCCATTCTAGTGTGGAGTGGACTTTTAAGAGACAGTGATTGAAGCTACTCTTAAAAGTTAAATTGTATGAATTTTCAATATCTAGATTATATTATAAGCAAATGTGTAAAACTTTCCATTATTTCATTGGTATCTTTTTCTTGAAGTTATTTGTGCTAGCAGATTTTTTCCATAAAGAAATGTTCAGAAGTACTAAAGTGTATGGTAGTGAATGTCTCCATGCTTACTCAGTATTGCCTCACAGGTTGGTTGATATTGTCCATGTTAGAAATAATTATAACAAAAGCAAATATAGCAAATAAAGCATCTACTTATCCAAACACCCATTAAAACATAGTCTTTAAACATGAAGACCCATCTAGTAAAAGACCACTGTTATGGACCACATTGAATAATATGTTAATTTCAAATTTAAGTTTTATTTTCCATTATCACCATCAGAAATATTTTTCTTTTTTAATTGTTGAATAACTCTTCATTTACGTTTCAAATGTAATACTCCTTTGACTTTGAGAAGTGTAAACAAATGATGTGTTCCTAAGTAAGGAATTTGCTAAAAGAAAAATAGAAAGGGAAAGAAAGAAAGGAAGAAAGGAAGGAAGGAAGGAAGGAAGGAAGGAAGGAAGGAAGGAGGAAAGAGAAAAGGTAAATCTAGAAGAGGATAAAAACTAGAGTGTATGTGGATTGTGTCTTTGGTGTTCCAAGATACTAGGCTAATAACCACTTATCAGTGAGTACGTACCATGGGTATTCTTTTGAGACTGGGTTACCTCACTTAGTATGATGTTCTCCAGCTCCATCCATTTGTCTAAAAATTCCATGAATTCATTGCTTCTAATGGCTGAATAGTACTCCACTGTGTATATATACCACATTTTTTGTATCCATTCCTCTGTTGAGGGACAGAAGGAAGGAGTGGACCCTGGATCTGGAAAGGCCAATGCATCAGTGTAGGAGAATACCAGAACAGGGAAGTGGGAAGGGGAGGATGGGGGAACAGGGGGAGGGAAAAGGGAAATGAAATGTAAATAAAGAATATATCCAATAAAAATTAAAAAAAAACTGGAGTGTTAAAATTAAATAAATAAATAAATAAATAAAAATACAATATAAAAAACAACTAATAGGGAAAACCTTAACATGAAAACAAACTGAAGTAAGTCGTGTTTAATTCTGACCATATATTTAATTGTAATTTTCCAGTTCAAATCCATTAGCATGATGCTTACATTACAGTCTCTGACAAGTAAAGGTTAGCTGGCTCATTTTTTGTAACTAGAGACTGTGTAGCCAGCAATACTGTTTTCCTCTGTCACTCTCAATCGGATTCCAGGGAATGTGTGCAGAGATTCTCCAAGCACTCTGATGTGGGATATATTCATGGGATACATGAGAATCAAGACCCTATTAGGTTTACCAGAAATCATGATTTTTTAAAACCTACTATGGAATTATCCTGAGCAAGCCCATTCACTGAGAATCCAGATTGGACTGAAACAAATTCCTAATGAACTCGCAGAATCAGATGATCACGGAAATGTCTTAATTCCTTGCTTCTATGCCGTGATCTCTTTAAGCACTGATTTGTTTCCCTCACACCTTACTTCCCTTTCTTCTTTTGGGCTCTGCTCTCCGCATTGATATTTAATGAAACACTGTGCTTCTCGATTATTCAAAGTTAGATAGGTATGACTAATTTTCTAGAGTGTTATAAGCTTTTTTTAATGGAAAGAGACAAGATATGGAGTCAGAATGATTTGGAATACATCAATTTCTGTCAATTATGGCACTTATTACATATGTAGTTTTGATATTTAGCTTTCTTTTGTATGAAATGGACATCCTGTCTCACTGTGGTCATACATTTCAATAGAAATGCCATAATAAGCCTTCAAATGCTTAAATGAGTTTCTGGCATACACTTTATTTTGAATAAATAACACATCATTATCCTCCTGGGATAGTAACTGCTGAAGACAATATTTTCATATTAAATTTAAACACTATGGATATTTAAATTTCACTTATATGCTACTCAGGAATCATATGTTAACCATTTAAAAATGTAAACAATGCACAGTACAATCTGCTACTGCTGAATCTAATTAAGGTGCATTTAATGTAATTTAGGGACTTAAAAAAACAAAAACAAAAATAAAAAAACAAAAAAAAAACAACAAAAGCCAACAAAATCCGAGTTTTCATTCTTCATGCATTTGTTCACTAGGATTGCGGCATTTACAGATTGCTAAAAAAAAAAAAAAAAAAAAAAAAAAAAAAAGTTTCTGGAATTCGTATTTTATTGAGGAAATGGATGAACACTTCACTTTAGACACACATTGCTGACAGGGTTTGGGGCGGTAAGGAGGATACAGAAAAGCAGCATTGCTATCTATTCATGTGCAATGAGTCTGTGGCAGGGATTGTTTTTCACGAGTATCCTGTGTACTAGAAATGTTTCTTTACCATCCAAATTGGAACACAGGAAGACGCAAGGTTTATCCTTAAAGAGAAAAATTTAGTACATTTTTATCTTTCTAAGAACTGGCATGCCAGCCACATTGTTATCTGGGGAGAGAAAGATAATGTTGGAAGATTCCTTCCAACATTGCAGCACTGCCCTGTTTACTGGAATTTCCTATTTGGCTGCTGGTACTTCTGATAGGTAACTGTCGGGCCAACTACAGTTTTCTTGGCTCAAACATTCCTTTATTAGTAGAGACAGAGAAGGATTTGCCTGTGCTTAGGCACATAGTTCACTCACTATATTTCCACTCATTAATGATCAAAATGTACTATTCAACAGCAGATTTACAGTATACTAGCCATACATATTAAATTTGAAATTAGACCAAGATATGTCTTAACTACAAGAACAATAACAAACATATGAATATGCTATATTCATATCCAAGATGGAGCTTAGGTCTTCCCGGGTTATTTTTTTTAACTACTTTAATTTTTTAATTGGATATTTTATTTACTTACTTTTCAAATGTTGTCCCTTTTCCCAATTTCCCCTCTGCAAACCCCTATCTCATTCCCTCCTTACCCTGCTTCTATGAGGGTGCTCCCCCACCCACCTACCCACTCCTGCCTGACCGCCCTAGCATTCCTCTACATTGGGGCATCCAAGCCTTCACAGGACCAAAGACTGCCCATCCCACTGATAAGGCCCCTTTAGCTCCTTCAGTCCTTCCTCTAATTCTTCCATTGAGGTCCCTGTGCTCAGTCTGATGGTTGGCTGAGAGCATCAGCATCTATATTGCTCAGGATCTCGCAGAGTCTCTTAGGAGACAGCTGTATTAGGCTCCCACCAGGAAGCATTCCTTGGCATTGGCAATAGTGTGTGGGTTTGGTGTCTGCTTGTGAGATGGGTCCTGATTCTCAGGTGGGGCAGTCTCTGGATGGCCTTTCCTTAAGTCTCTGCTTCACTTTGTCTCCGTTTTTCCTTTATATAGGGGCATTTATGGGTTAACATTTTGGAGATGGGTGGATGACCCCATCCCTCAACTGGGGACCCATGTCTAACTTCTAAATATGGTCTCCACAGGTTTTCCCTCCCAGTTGTGAGGTATTTCAGCTAATGTTGTCACCATGGGGTCCTGGGAGGCTCTTGCTTTTCTGGCTTCTGGGACTTTCGGTTGCTACCACCAGTTCCAAATCCCCCATTGCTACATACCTCTTTTCAATTTCCTGACCTTCTGTACGTCTCCTCCATCTCTTCCCATACCTGATTCTTCCCCTCTTTTCTTCTTTCTCCTCTTCTCTTCCCCCAAAGTCTGTCACATACTCTACTTCTCTTGATTATATTGTTCCTTTTTCTAAGTAGGACTGAAGCATCCACTCTTTGGTTTTCTGTCCTCTTGAGCTTTATGTGGTCCATGAATTGTATCGTGGGCATTCCACATTTTTTTTTGCCTAATATCCATTTACCAGTGAGTATATACCAAGGGTGTTCTTTTGTAACTGAGTTACCTCATTCAGGATGATATTTTCTAGATCCATCCATTTGCCTGTGAATTTCATGAAGTCATTGTTTTAATAGCTGACTAATATTCTATTGCAAAAATGTACCACATTTTCTGTATCCATTCCTCTGTTGAGGGACATCTGGGTTATTTTCAGCTTTTGGCACTTATAAATATGGCTGCTATGAGCATAGTGGGGTATGTGTCCTTATTACATGTTGGAGCATTTTCTGGTTATATGCCCAGTAGTAATATAGCTGGGTCCTCAGGTACTACTATGTCCACTTTTCTGAGGAACCAGTAGACTGATTTCCAGAGTGTTTGCACCAGTTTGCAAATGCACCAGCAATGTAGGAGTGTTCCTCTTTCTCTATGTCCTTGCCAGCATGTGCTGTCATTTGAGTTTTTGATCTTAGTCATTCTGACTGTTGTTAGGTGGAATCTCAGGGTCATTTTGATTTGCATTTCCCTGATGACTAAGGATGCTGAACATTTCTTTATGTTCTTTTCAGCCATTCAAGTTTCCTCAGTTGAGAATTCTCTGTTTAGCTCTGTCCCCCATTTTTAAAATAGGATTATTTGGTTCTCTGAAATCTAACTTCTTGAGTTCTTTGTATATATTGGATATTAGCCCTATATCAGAGGTAGGATTGTTAAAGATCTTTTCCCAATCTGTAGGTTGTCATTTTGTCTTATTGTCAGTGTCCTTTGCCTTATAGAAGCTTTTTAAAACTACTTTATAGTTGAAGGATCGTTGTATATTTTAGCTTTCTAGAATCCTGTGTACTATTTTAACATGTAGAGGCAGTTAGTTTTTGCTCCAGGCCAGTGGTCATGGGACTGTTCTAACCTGTAGAAACTTTTCTTAACATGAACTTCTACTTATGAACTCAGCTTGAATAGTCATCAAAGAGGCAATTCTCAGCAGGCAACATAAGAACAGTTCTCACGAATACAGTTCTGTCAGGATAATGATGACAGTAGCAAACTTTTGTAATTATTTCTTTTACTTTTTGACAGTATAATTACATCATTTTCCCCTTCCCTTTCATGCCAAGAAATCATCCCCAAAACCTAATTCCCTACTTCAAATTCAGGGCCCTTTTGCATATGAATATATATATATATATATATATATATATATATATATACATACACACACACACATTAACTGCTGATTCTATACAATGTTACTTGGATGTATGTTTTCAGATCTGACATTTGGTATTGGATAACCAATGGGCATGCACTTCTCCAGGAAAGATTATTTCTATTATACTCAGTATTCTTCAGTTGTCTGTAATTTTTTGTGTGAGGTTGTCTCTCCAGAATGACTTTCCAAACATGAACAGAACAAAAACAATAGGCATTTTAAAATTGTAATTAAAAAAAGAAGAACACAGAAATAAACATTTTATGTAACCTTTTATACATTCAGCCCATCTATATAGAAAGTAAATAACATATAGCTAGTTTGCTAATGGCTACTTATGGAAACAACATATTTGAATGCTGTGTTTTCACATGTGTAGAATGTACTTTTCTCCCCATTATAGTAATGATAAAATGTTCCATGACACCATATTTCCTAAGTACACATTATCAATTGAATAGTAAAGTAAATTGAATGAAATACATCTCCATTTCTTCCAATTCAACCTATTGTTTTAAATATCATCATGTTATTATCACTTTCTGCCAAATAGTTTAAAATTGAGAAGAACTGTCACTTGGAAGATTATGACCTTTGAGGGACACTAATAGTGTTAAGGCCATTAGTAGTAAGATTCACATTGCACAGTGGGTAGGCTTAGAGCTATGCACATATGGGCAGCACTAACTGATCACTTAGAAGATTATAAAGAGATAAGACATTATAGGGGGAGCCTGGTCAGAACAATATATGGAAGTTGCTGTAGAGAAACTGGAGTATACATGACCATATTTCGCTGTATTTTCAAGAAAAAAAGGACTGTATCGTAGTCTTCTATTAGGTTAGAAAGAGAACAAATCCCTTCCCTGTGTCCCTGCTGTGCCCTGTATCTTATCTATTGCAAACATGAGAAGCTAGTTAGCATTAGATATTTACAGTGAGCCTGCCTAAAGAAATGTTATGTTGACATGAGTAGTATTTTAAGTTTTGAGGAGTCTGTGTGACAACAAGGGACTTGTTTGTCCTGTGATTTCTCTACTGACAAACACAGTGTACACAAGGAGGTCTCAGAGCAATAAAATATTTTCTATCAACGTTTTGGAGTACGTGCTGGTGTAGCACTATACAGGTCAAAGGTAGTGCTTTGTGTGAACAGGTGAAGAGGGAGAAGAATCATTTGTACTTTATTTCCCCACCATCAGAGAGAGAAAAATTGGTGTTCAATAATTAGGACACCACACGAAAGATCATACATGTAATAAAAGTAATCACCATAGAATAGCCTGTATACTATAAGTAATCTTCCCAGACAATCTGTGAGAGACAAAGGTACATACTGATTATGCAGTGCTGAGTTCAAGATAAAAAATAAACTTGAAAATTATCAGAATATCGAACTACCCAAGTAAGTACAAATAATTATGAAATAGGGGGATGTTGACTATATGGGTAGGGAAATGCGGCACAGTGGCAATAAAGAAACAGCATTTATTATTTAAATGATTAGACACAATGAAGACAACTTCAAAATTTATGAAAAAGTATGGAGTAATATAAACAGCACAAATATTTAATCTTACCCATGTGAACAAAGTAAGTATGAAAGAAAACTCTCTGTGATCTCAGAAGGCATTATAGATAATAAAGAGTCAATTAAGATGCTATGCATAGCAGGAACAATATTCTATCACTGTTTTTGAATGGTATAGTGGCTTTATATAATTTAATGAAAAGGACTGGGGTCTTCAAAGTCCTTTAGATAAAGATGTTGCAAAAGAATAAGATCAGAATCCCTAGTAAATGGCTTGCAGGATAAGTGTGCAAATTTTTCATGGTCAGAAAACACACACATACCTTCAAAAGATTTCTAGGATACTTTGATACTACAAGGAACTATGGCTATCCATTGTTTCTCTATTGGGTGTAGTCGTCCTCCCTTAGCTGATCTTCTGTGGCGTGGAAGACAATCTGAGTTAATCTTGGCTATTATCAAAACTCTACATATTTTAATACTATATTATCATTTTGAAATGTACAAAAAGAAATCTATTTAATCACTACACTCTTGATCTCATAACCATTTAGTAATTTATACAAAATAGCATTTTGAATTCTCACCAAAACTTCCGAATCTGGAAATGAGTACTCTCTGTTTTGTGGCTTGGCTTTTACAACTAACCGAGACAAAGCATATGATGTCACTGAGAAAAATTCCTGCAAGAGTACACTACATTAACTCAGATTGTCTTCCACGCCACAGCAGATCAGCTAAGGGAGGACGACTACGCCCAATAGAGAAACAATAGATAGCCATAGTTCCTTGTAGTATCAAAGTATCCTAGAAATCTTTTGAAGGTATGTGTGTGTTTTCTGACCATGAAAAATTTGCACACTTATCCTGTAAGCCATTTACTAGGGATTCTGATCTTATACTCTTTGAGAATGAGCATGTGTAATCAGGAATTGTATCCTTGATTTAGCTCTTTCTAGGAATGTTCTTTGTGGGGATAGAAGATGGACTTAGAAAAACTTACTGAGAGGACGTATGCAAAGAGATGCATTTCTTGCCACAGGGAAATTTCTTGGAACACAATGCACAGCAAGCCAAGAAAGGAAAATTAAGCAAACAGCATCTAATTGTTAAAGTAATTGGTTTCTCAATTGGTGAAGAAAATTTTCAATAAATATAGCTATCCTCATGTTGCAGTGAGGATACTTGAATCAATTTTCTTTTTCCTTCTTCTGAGATATTCGTGAGATTACTGGCTGTGTTAGCATAAATGTCTGTTAATTTTATTTCTGCTGTGCATGCAAGTTTTTCTGTCTACAGTCAATAATAATCAGCTACTAGATTTGGAAAGGATGGGAATGGCAGGAACAGCTGGAAGGTTCTCACACGTCTCTAAATCTCTGCACAAAAATAGGCTAGATTAACAAGATGGTAAAACGAGAAACCTATGAATAACATTTACAGCAAATCTGTATGTCAAGCTACTGCCACAAACCCCAACTGCAGAACTCCCGGGACACAGCTAGCAGGCTTATGGGTAATTAGTGCTTTGTAGGACAAAGGGAAAAAAGTCACAGGCTTTCTTATGGTCCTGAGAATCACAAATAATCCAGACAACTTGAATGAGCCTGGCAATGGCTAAAGCTAGTGGTAACTTTATCAGACACATTTATATAGTTGAGCAGATCTAACCAGGTGCTTCTTAGTACACAAAGGCCCCATGTCTCTTAAAACTGCTCTGTCCAGGTCACCCATTATGCAGCAAATATTACAGAAGAGAGAAAATATTGAAAATAGAGATTATTAAAGAGGTCACCATATAAAATGGAGTAATATACTACTCCTTGATTTGGAATGCATGACATTATTTTAGACAACTTCATGAAAATAACAAAAGAGAGAATATAGTAAGAAATCTTATTCTACCCTTCTTAAAACTGTGAAAAGACCATATACAAGATTACTCTTCCAATAAACTCCTCTTATGAAATATTCTAGAGCATTAAGAGAGATGGCTCAGCAGTTAGGAAAATGGAGTCTCTCTAGAATGACCTGGGTTCATATCCCAGAAACCACACAAAAGCTTACAACGGTCTTTAACATTGTAAAAGTTAAAAAAGTACCAAGTGTCCTGTTCTGGCTCTGTGAGCACCAATCACACATTCAGTGCATATATATAATTTTATATGGAAATAATATTCAAACACATAAAATAAATAAAGCTTTTTAAAAGGCTATCTGCTGCTAGAGAAGAAGTTATAGAAAATGATTGAGTGAGGGAAATGTTCAATGTGTAACACACAAAGTATTTTTTATTTCAGTAAAACTGAAATAGTGGTTATTTTGCCCTCTCTCTGTCCTCTTCATTCTCTTTCTCATTCTCTCTCTCTCTCTCTCTCTCTCTCTCTCTCTCTTTCTCACAACATACACACACACAAAAAAAAGGAATTGGTATATCAATATTGCCATATGAAATGCTTCATATACTTATCATATTTTGTTGAAAACCCAATTTACTATACTTGCAAGTTGCAAGTATAGTAAATGACATATATATTATATTGACACCATACTTTTAATATACTCTATATAATTCATGTGTGTGTGTGTGTGTGTGTGTGTGTGTGTGTGTGTGTGTATGTGTGTGTGTATGTGTGTGTGTGGTGGGTTGGTTTGTTAAAAGAATCCATCAACCAAGGAGTACACATGGTTTCAGCTGCATATGTAGCAGTGGATTGCCTTGTCAGGCATCAATGGGAGGAGATGGCCTTTGCCCTATGAAGAAGGCTTGCTAGATGACACAGAGTAGGGGAATTGAGGGTTGGGAGGTGGGAGTGGGATGAGTAAAGGAACATCCTCATAGAAGCAGGGGGAGAGAGGATGGGATGGGAGGGTTCCAGGAGAGGGGGGAATCAGGAAAGAGGATAACATTTGAAATATAAATAAAGAAAATATCCAATAAAAAAAGGATTCATGATCATGTGTGGTTATAAGCAGCCTTTGAAGTTGGCCTCTACATCTGTAACATTACAGCGTGATTTTTGAGTCATTAAAGAAACAGACTCGGTGAGTAATTGTACAATTTATTTCCTTGTCCAGGCTCTCCTAATTAATACACAAATATATTCAAACCACAAGCTGAGGCTCCTAAGTCCATAAAAGTCCATAGCTGAATCAAATGCTGTCTTGGTGGAAGTGGCAAATGTTCATGGGCAGAGCCATGCCAGGGAAATCACCTCTTCAAACACCAGGCAGGAGAATGAGCACTTTACACATCACAGTAAAGAAAGAGTTGGGGGAATTGAACCTTTAATACTTTTTATTCACATTACAGTTTATTGTTGCATCATGCAACACTCTTCTGAAGCTTTGGGGGTGATGGTTCTCATGAGTTGACAGCTGGACACAGATGCTTCTGGTTCCCTTTCTATGCATTCCTTTCTGTTGGGGAGTTTCTATTTGGTAAAGATCCTAATTTAAAATACCTATTTCTGGTGGGCACAGGAAAGGGAAGAGACTGAAGTCAAAAATGGGGAACTTCCATTTCTTCCCTGCCACATGACGACTCCAGAATTACACATGTAAAAATATAAATACTTGCACAGTTTCTCTTTTTTAAAAACCCATCTGCTTTTTGACTATCAGCATATTAGAAAATAAAGATGACTCCTCCCAGGTTCTTACAGGCTAACAGAATCTGTTTCCTAGGGATTGTGTTAGGGGTTTATAAACTGGTACTCTCAGTCCCCCAACCCCTCAACATTTAATTTGTTTCTTTTTTTGAGTCTGTCAAAGCTTTTTAACAAATTGGAAAATCATTGCTCATTCAGTGGAATTTAGTTTTTGTTTGTTTCCTGGATGAAAGTTATACAACAAATCTGTTTTGTTCTCTTAAGAATCAATGAATTCTAGCTTAATGAAATAGTCAAATAGTGATTGCTCATTTCCAGTGTCTGAGGTATGCTTTCAAAAATGTTTGATCCTGTGTTTGTCCCCTTTGCCAACTGATTAAATAATAATTTAAAAATACAAACATATTTTAATAAACTGTCTATTTAAACTGTATAAAATTATTTCAATTGTTATAGACTAGCAATAACATTTTTTTAATTTTTATTTTCTATAGTCTATGTTTACATTCCAAAGGCTTTCCCCTTTTCCAGTTCCCCCTTCCCTATGTCCCATAGTTCCTCTCCCCCCAACTATTCCCCAATCATTCCCCCTCCCCCCACAGTTTCTCTACAAAACTGGATCCAATCTTTCCAGGCCCAGGGTCCTCTCCTTTCTTCTTGGGAATCATTTGACTTGCTAATTGTGCCTTGAGTATTTAGGGCTTCTGGGCTCATTAATATCCACTTATCAGTGATTGCATTTCATGTGTATTCTTTTGTGATTGGGTTAGCTCACTCAGGATGATATTTTCCAGGTCTAACCATTTACCTACAAATTGCATGAATTCATTATTTTTAATTGCTGAGTAGTATTCCATTGTATAAATATGCCACATTTTCTGTATCCATTCCTCCTTTGAGGGATATTTGGGCTCTTTCCAATTTCTGGCGATTATAAACAAGGCTGCTATAAACATAGTGGAGCATGTGTCTTTATTGTATGCAGGGGAATCCTCTGGGTATATGCCCAGGAGTGGTATGCCAGGGTCCTCTGGAAGGGACATTTTAACATGGAACAAATCCACTTATATTCTTTATCCAATTTGTTTAACATTTTGTGATATATACATATATATATATGTATATACATATATATATATATATTACAATTAATCAGAAGATGAGAACACTGACAGGAGGAAACAGACTATCTAGCTTCTATTTTGTAAAAATAATTGAAAGCCAGCACCAAAATGGTGATGGCTCAATTGGAAGTCAGCTTGCAGAAGAATGTGCATTGATCTATTCTTATCTCCTTGTACTAAACTCAACTCCAAGTGGATCAAGGACCTCCACATAAAACAAGACACACTGAAACTAATAGAAAAGGAACTGTGGAAGACCCTTGAGGACATGGGCAGTGGGGAAAAGTTCCTGAATAGAACACTAATAGCTTATGCTCTAAGATCAAGAATTGACAAATGGAACCTCATAAAATTACAAAGTTTCTCTAAGGCAATGGACACTGTCAAGCAGACAAAATGGCAACCAACAAATTGGGAATGGATCTTCACCAACCCTACATCTGACAGAGGGCTAATATCAAATATATACAAAGAACTCAAGAACTTAGACTCCAGAGACCCAAACAACCCTATTAAAAAATGGGTACAGAGCTAAACAGAGAATTTCACCTGAAGAAATTTGGATGGCTGAGAAGCATCTTAAGAAATATTCAACATCATTAGTCATTAGGGAAATGCAATTTAAAACAATCCTGATATTTCACCTCACACCAGTCAGAATGGCTAAGATTAAAAATGGAGGAGACAGCAGGTGTTGGCGAGGACGTGAAGAAAAAGGAACATTCCGCCACTGCTGCTGGGATTGCAAAGTGGTACAACCACTCTGGAAATCAGTCTGGTGGTTCCTCAGAAAACTGGGCACGGCACTTTCGGAGGACGCAGCCATACCACTCCTAGGCATACACCCAGAGGATTTCCCAGCATGTAATTAGGATACATGTTCCACTATGTTCATAACAGTCCTATTTATAATAGCCAGAAGCTAGAAAGCACCCAGATGTCCCTCAATGGAGGAATGGATAAAAAATGCTATATATACACAATCGAGTACTATTCAGCCATTAGAAATAATGAATTTATGAAATTCTTAAGCAAATGGATAGAACTAGAAAATATCATCCTGAGTGAGGTAACCCAATCTCAAAAGAACACGCATGGCATGCACTCTTTGATAAGCAGATATTAGCCTAGAAGACTTGAATACATAGGACACAATCCACATTTCAAATGATGTCCAAGAAGAAGGAAGGAAGGGCCACTGACTCTGAAAAGCCTTAATGCAGCAGTGCAGGGAAATACCAGAACAGGGAAGAGGGAAGGGGTGAATGGGGGAACAGGGGGAGAGAAGAGGGCTTATGGAACTTGCGGGGAGGGGGGAGCCTGGAAAGGGGGAAATCATCTGAAATATAAATTAATATATTGAATAAAAATAATGGAAAGCATTTTCTTCAAATATGATTTTTAAATGTAGCTTTGTACTTTACTTTGAGTCATGTTAATTACACATACTTCTTTTTTTATTTTCTATGTTTTTTGTTTACATTCCAAATGTTTTCCTCTTTCCCAGATCCCCCCTCACCATATGTCCCATAAGTCCTCTTCCCTCCTCCCATTCCCCAATCACCACCTCCCCTCCTCCATTTCTCTGTTCTAGTACTCTCCTACAGTACTGGATCAAGTCCTTTTGGACTTGCTTCTTCTTGGGAATCTTTTGATTTGTTAATTGTGCCTTGAGGATTCGGAGCTTCTGGACTAATTAATATCCACTTATCAGTGATTGCATTTCATGTGTATTCTTTTGTGATTGGGTTATCACAGTTAGGATGATATTTTCCAGTTCCAATCATTTGCCTACAAATTTCATGAATTCATTGCTTTTAATTGCTGAGTAGTATTCCATTGTATAAATATACCACATTTTCTGTATCTATTCCTCCATTGAGGGATATCTGGGTTCTTTTCAGCTTCTGGCTATTATAAATAAGGCTGCTATGAACATAGTGGAGCATGTGTCTTTGTTGAATGCAGGAGAATCCTCTAGGTATATGTCCAGGAGTGGTATGGCAGGGTCCTCTGGAAGTGTCATGCCCAATTTTCTGAGAAACTGCCAGACTGATTTCCAGAGTGGTTGTACCATCTTGCAATCCCACCAGCAGTGGAGGAGTCTTCCTCTTTCTCCACATCCTCACCAACACCTGCTGTCTCTTGAGTTTTTAATCTTAGCCATCCTGACTGGTGTGAGGTAGAAATTCGGATGGCTGAGGTGGAAATTTGGAAACACCTTAAGAGATGTTCAACATCATTAGTCATCAGGGAAATGCAAATCAAAACAACCGTGAGATTCTTCAGACATTGATATATCCTGAAAAGCCAGAAACTAAGCAAGTTCAAACTAGGTTTGGAAGTCAGGCTCAGAAGTCAGATCTGGATCCAAACTTTACAGAAACTTATGGATCAAATTAATGTTAATAATAGACAGTAATCAATCATTTAACCTATTTGGACAGTGTTTTGTTTTGTACATGCATGTGTGTGTGTGTGTGTGTGTGTGTGTGTGTGTGTGTAAGACAACTTCCCATGTCATTGCATAGTAATATCAGTCACCTTAGTTCTGACACTATGTCTCTCACTGGCCCAGAACTAGCCCATTGACATGGATGGGTAAATGAGCACAAGGGATTCTTTGGTTTCTTCTCTCAGCAGTGCATTGCCAGTGTTTAACACCAAGCTTTGCTGCTTTACCTGGATGTTTGGGATTCAACCCTGGCATCATGCTTTTTGGCACGCATTTTACCTAATGAGCCATCTCCCAAGAACTCAACTTTTATTTTCCTGACAGTACTACAAAGAAAAATAAAACTATTTCTGGAAGATCACTTCTTTCTTTTTTTAAAAATAAAGAACAGTGAAAATATGAAGCTACATGGAATATTAACATTGTTTGGTATATCATCATTGTAATTAATGGTTGTTAGAAACACAGTATAATACTCCTTGAAAATCAGATACTATTATACTTCTATTCACTCTCTTCCCTTTTGTGCCAGAGTACTGAAAAATTCAAACTATTATTAATAATCATAGTATGCATAGATTAGCCACAGTGCTAAAACAATTTGTACGATATAATTTTGTTCTGTCAGATTAATGACACACTATCAAGTGGAGACATCTGGTTCCTACCTTGAATATCATGCTTTATCTCTACATGCAATCAATGAAATGTTGTCTCTCAGAGGAATATTACTCATCAGTTGTTTAATGGATTAAAATATTCTAAAAATAATTGCAACAATTATGCAATGATAGTCTGCCAGAGAGTGCTGGGTAGATATGATAGAAAGAACTCGACATGTGTTCCAATAGTCTAAGAGAAAGAAGTCACATCCCTGGCTTCATTATTATTCATGAATTTCAAATAGCCTGTAATTCTCTTTCTTGCAACTTTGGTTCTTGCAAACAGTGATCTCTGTGCCTGGAACATCCTCTTTCAACTTCTGATTCTCCCTGGATGGTTTCTATTCGCCCTCTAAAATCTTAAAGCATACCCCTTCCAGGGATTCCTCTTCAATCACCAATGCTCAGGGCCTTCACCATTTGCACATTCTATATTTGCATTGTGTTCCTTAGGGATCCAGCTTGGTTATTATCTAGAAATATAGGGCTCTCTCATATTTCCTGGAATTCAGTAGGGTATCTGTGGTTGCTGACATAAAATGTGGTTACCCCTGAAGCCATATATATGTAACATCATACATATTTTGCAGATTACATTTTTATATGTAGAAATAAAGTTGGGTGATTATATGGTAAGGATTGGAGAGAGAAACATATTTTCATTTCAAAACAAAAATAAATTTCTAAAATGATATTATAGAGGATGCTCAAAAAGCCATTGAGGAGCTAAGTTATCAGAGGTGAAGAGGATTGTTTTAATGGTGCTTATATTCTTAAAATAATTTTGATTTGACTATGTACTCTAGGTTGAGATAAATATCAACAATAGTTATAATAGAAAAGCACTCATTATTACATGGTTTTGAGCTCTATTAACTCAACAAATCATTATTATCTCTACTTTATGAATAAGACATCTGACTTATAGTTAGTTTAATGAACATGAAGAATGAAATGAAAAGTTTCAACTCAACCAGCACAATGCCATGGCTGAGATACATTTGCTCATTTTACTTCCCCAAAGTGATGAATTCATATAATATTGAGAATTTAAGTTTTTTGCTAGAGCCTAGGAATTTGAAATGTCAGAAACCAAATTGACTAGTTATAAATTTACATATATGTATGTAATGCATAAATATACATATATATAAATATGCATATGACTATGTTATCAGTATACAGTAAAATGTTAGATTTCAATAAAAATTTCAAAATACACATTTATATTTTACAAAGGCAACTTTAAGCATTATGAATAATATCTAGGTGACAGTCATTCATTATTTCATGGATCAAGCAATGAAAAGCTCATACTATTAAATGTCCAAAATTTGGCCTAAAACACTGACTTTTCCACACAGCCCTTACCAGTCAGTAATCAACACATGATCACAGAAATAACAAAAAACAGCAGAGTATTGGCTTGATTATTTGCATGGAATTTCTAACACTTCTAAGATATCGTGTATAACAGACAGCACAATCAAGCAATCAGTCTACCAACTGTTCAAACACAGCATGCTTGTTTCTTAGAAAAGAGCAGAGAAAAGAAGAATATAAAATTTCTTATTAATGTAGAAAATAGTTTCAAAAATGTTGGATTATAGAAAATCTTGAACTTTTTGTTATCTGAATTTTAAAGGGTTACAGCAAACACTATGATATCAGCTAGTAACTGTAGGTGAAAATAGAATCATTATATATACTGGTGATATTTTACCAGAGCACAAATATCATTTCAGTTTTCCTAATATCTCTCCCGTGCAACTGAAATTATATTTGACATTGACTAAATTACATGCTACTTTTTGTAATTCAGTTCCCTTAGAGAAATGTGCCTGTTTCCAGAATAGGCATATGTTGATTCATTTGAAAATTAAAAGAGACAAAATAATGGCAAAATATTAATCTTATCTCAATGTGAACAATAACAATAACAAAATAGTCAACTCAGAAAAGAAATCCAATTATTAAAAGAAAAAAAAAGAAATACAATTATTGAAATCTTAGAGGAAGACATTAGCAATATCACTTTTCTTCAATAAGTTTAAACTGACTTGTAATATAACATTTTGTTGTATAGGAAATATACCCTTTATGTCACAAGTTGCATATGTTAGTTCCAAGACGAAGATAGAAATCACTACTTATAGAGAACTATCTCTTGAAGAATTATTCATTTGAAATATGTAATTTAAATATCTGCAACCCCAAATCGTCAGATTTTCTCTCTTCATATGCAGACCAGGGTAGCCATGTTCCTTAGCTCTTCTCAGACTGAATCCCCATGCTTTGAGCCTGAGCATTGGGCAACTGTTTCTGCAACAACACACTGGCTCCTCTAGTGATTGAGGCATAAGTGGCTTAATGACAACACAGAGTATGGAAAAAGAACAGAAACATGCAAGAAAAATGTCTTTGTCTCTAGTATCTAACTCAAATTCTGTATTAAGGTAGCATTAACAGGAAGTAACTCATGGAATCTCAAAAAGGATCCTTATATTTTAACAAAGCTTTTGTTATGACAAAAGTCAAAGAGATGTTAGATAAATATTAAGCACTCTTAAAGGATTTGCAATATTATTTAGGGCACGCTTTGCAAAACATCATGTATTTTGTAATCGCTTGAACCCAGAACCCAAAGCTTTGAACACACACTCTGTACCACTGAGTTATATCTCCAGGCCTTATAACAAAATTGAGTTATATTACTTATTATGTTATACTTACAAATTCCAAGTACATATAATTATTCAGGTTTGAGAAAAAGTGATGAAAATATTTTTTATAACATTTATAAAACTTACCCACAACTAAAAATAAAATGTATGTTATGGAATATGTGTATGCTGATGACATTGTACTCAAGATGCACGTCTGCCCAGGATCCAGTGACACCTCCCACAAGCACCCGTGTTATTCTAGAAAGCAGAAATCATCCACTAGAGCAATAGTAGGTATGGGTTTGCACAAAGGCATTTTAAAAATACCAGTTTGTGAAACTGAGGAGTGCAGTGGCAATTATATTATTGGAGTCTTGCTTACTGCAGAATGTGTGCTTATGAGAAGACTAGAAAATTGTATAGAATTTGCCTCTTCAGAGAATTGAAATAACCAGGTGAATTAAACCAATTTGCCTAAGTCTCACAGGAAATTGTGTACAAATTTTTTCTTTTTTTATTCGATATATTAATTTACATTTCATAAGATTTCCCCCTTTCCAGGCTCCCCCCTCCCCACAAGTCCCATAAGCCCTCTTCCCTCCCCCTGTTCCCCCATTCACCCCTTCCCTCTTCTGGTATTTCCCTACACTGTTGCATTAAGCTTTTCCAGAGTCAGGGGTCCTTCCTTCCTTCTTCTTGGAGAGCATTTGATATGTGGATTGTGTCTTAGGTATTCCAGTCTTCTAGGTTAATATCCGATTATCAATGAGTGCATATCATGAGTGTTCTTTTGAGATTGGGTTACTTCAGTTAGGATGATGTTCTCCAGTTCCATCCATTTGTCTAAGTTCATGAATTCATTGTTTCTAATGGCTGAATAGTACTCCATTGTGTATATATACCATATTTTTTGTATCCATTTCTCCATTGAGGGACATCTGGGTTCTTTCCAGCTTCTGGCTATTATAAATAGGGTTGCTGTGAACATAGTAGAACATGTATCCTTATTACATGCTAGGGAATCCTCTGAGTATATGCCCAGGAAGGGTGTAGCAGGTCCTCCAGAAGTGTCGTGCCCAGTTTTCTGAGGAACCGCCAGACTGATTTACAAATTTTCATCCTGGTGTGTTTGCTATATTCTAAGTCATGAAAACATGACAAACTGGTTTGTAGGTAATGGCACTCATTGGTCCCCATAGGCGATTAAAAATGGACTGTTCTATATTAATGACTGGCACGTTTCAGCTGAAGAGATTTCAGATTTTAAATTAATCTCTACACAACTAACAGCTCACTGAGAGGAGGACTCAGTAAAAAGTTGGTAATTAGTGATGCAGCCAGCAACATTGTTTTTTTTTCTTATCAGTGAATCTTGAGACCCAAATCACAAGCACATGCGTGTGCACACAGACACACACAAACACACACACAAATCTTAAAATGCATTAAAATGAAGTTTAAACACTTTAAACCAACTGTTAACTGGTGCTTCCAGCTGGAGTATTCATGACGCAATAAAATTAGAAAGTTGGAAAGAAAACACTGCACAGAAATGTACTTGATTTAAAAGTCAGACTTCACATTTCAAAGTTCCTGGTATTTCGGATGAGCTTCTGCTGTGCATGCCCACAGAGGTACACTTTCAAGTCACAGAAGAGTGCTCTGCCAAATGTAAAATCCTTTGTGCTCCATTTGCAGAGAGGAGAACTTAGGGGGCTTTGCTGGGTACTGCCTTCTGCTGTAATTAGGATGGCTTAACCAACTCAGGAAACCATTTCTAGATCCCCATTAAACCTAGAGAACCCTAAGAATATTGAACTTTTTAAAAGTCAGAAAGTATACTTTCTTTAAAAGGACTTCAGCGATTAGGTGATCAATGATTGTGGTAATGATCAAATATAGGGATGATGATGGAGAAGATGGCAGGGATGATGATGATGGTGATAGTGATGTGAATAGGGATGATGGTGATGAAAATAAAGTGATGATGATGATGACAATGATGATGATGATGATGATGATGATGATGATGATGATGATGATGATGATAAGGAAGCTGGTGAAGTTAGAAGCAAGTCTTATATACCCAATGGATGCTATGTGCTTTGGGTAGAGACTCTTATCCTCCATGGTAGGCTTGCTAATTATTCCCATCTTACAGATAAAAATACTATGTTAAACGGTCTGTCAAGGTCTTATAAAACCTAAGGTAGAGCACAGTTTGGAGCTCAGATATGCCTAAGTATTGTTTCATACTCTATCCTCTTTCCATTTGGCACAATTGAAGATAGTCAAACTCCTTCAGAAATATATCACTGCAGTGCTAGTCTATGTTATACATTTGATTTCAGAATGGATCAGAAATCTTGATGCACTATTTGCCCTCAAGTACCTCCACTCACAGGAAAGTCATGCGACCCTTCTGCAGCTGCCTGTGGGAGGGAAAAGGTTCCAGATTAAGGCTGGTCCACATTAATTTTCTCTTGTCTCTAAAAAGGCAATAACCACAGTCAGAGGTTGGTCTGGTCATTTAAACCCACACTTTATTTATTTTATTTTTTTGCAGTGTGTGTTACTGAGACCTTTAATGAGCACAGTTGGAGTGAGGAGCTTTCTATTTTGGAAAGCCAAGAACACCTCCAGTTTTTTGGTGTTCCCTAGCAGCACATCAGAATATGCATTCACAGAAGCCCAAGGATAAAACTTAGCAGCCTATCTTTTGACAGGTCATTTTCCCTTAAGAGGTTCACGTTCAAATAAAGCGATCTTTGTGTTTGGAATTCCCTAGAAGGCCATGCAAATCTGTTTGGCTATGAAACACCGGGTTTCATCCTCATTGTGTTTGCTTTATCGTGATTATAACTTTGAGATTACACAGGGCTGAAGCCAATGTTCCTTTTAAACTTGAAAATGTCAGAACGGGACTCATACATTTAAAGAGGTAAAAGCGCATGGAGTCCATAACCTTTAAGAAAGAACCTAGTGTCAAATATCATTCTACTTAAAGGTGGGGGTACATGAAAGAGGGGTTTACAACAAACTAAGAAAATACCACTTATTTCTAATGAATATTTAAATGAATGAAAAAATTTCAATGTTTTTAAGAATTTATTATAGTGATGTATTTTATTTTATTGAATAAGCATTTATTAAATCTTTCTATAACAAATAAACAAAAGTATATCTGTGAATAAAAAAAAGCAATGGGTAGTACCATTGTAAAAGGTATGTGAGTGTTATATAAATAGGTAAACACCTCAGATACTGTTATCAAATGAGTTCTCAAAGGAGGTCAGTTGGGTAAACAGAGAGGAAGGAGGCATGTGACATCACTGTGTCTACCTTTCATACTGAAGGGCCTCATCTACTATGTCTGGACAGGTTGATGTCCTTGTGAATTTTTCAATAACCAAGTGCATGCTCCCTCTGCTCAGAGCCTCTCTACCACTTTTCTCCATGTACTTATGCAGGTTGAGACTTGCCCTTCTTTTTGCATCAAAACTGTCCACAGGAGTTATTTTTCAGTGACTCTCTTTCTCTCTTCCCTACTAAAATCTACGTTTTTCCACCCACTTCTCCATATCCTTTGTACCTCCTATTTTTCGTAACTCATATTGATTTCAAATGTATTATAGTAGTACTTTCTTATTTATTCTATACATTGTCATCACCTTCATTTCATTCTAGACTCACTGGGCAGAGACTTTGTTTCTCTTTCTTGCCAGTTTGGAAGATCCAAGAGCCTAGAGTTGGAGAATCTGCAAAATGCTGGAAAAGATTAGGACAAAGCATATACAAGTTAAGTTTATAGTTAAAACATTAACAGAATTCAGATAATAATCCAAAGTAAGGGAATTTGGATTTACTTGCCAGCCAGCGTTCCAAACTGGGGGTAGGGAGGGTTTTTTTTTTTCAGACAAGGAATATTAGACAGAAAACAGAGCAGACAAAGAAAAAGATTATGGATCATGAACACACTGTGAACCACAGTGCTGAACTAACCAAAGCATGCAACCCCAGGGGCAGAGGGAGGACAATTAGATTCTCCCCTTTAGGAGAATACCTTGTCCTCTTTTAAAGACACAATCAAGGGAAGGAAAAAATGACAGGTAAGAATAAAGACAGAAGTTTAAAGGTGGATAGAATGAAGACCAGTAAGTGAAGACACCTTAACTCCATGGTGTCTGGGCAGAAAACAAAAGGTTTTCAACAGACTATCAAGAACAGTTGCTAGAAAGGATCAAATGGACTTTCTGGATAGTGCATGTTTGAATACAAGAGAACAAATAAGTATCTATCCCAGATCATTAAAAGGAAAAACACATAGGCAGAATGTGTGAACCCAGGAGAATCAGCAGGTCAGGAAGGCAGGTGGGACAGCTGTGTACAAGAAAAGTGAGACCATCTTTGGGACCATAGCTGTCATGTGGTTGCCCTTGTCATTACTAGAGTCACACAATTCAAAGGATTGAGTTTATGCTTCTGCTGAATTGAGGGGCAACAGTATGCTTATCACTTAAGTTGTCTTAGCAACATGACTTCAAATGTGGCTGAGGTTTTTGTCACCTATACAATAGCAATGAGAGTACCTATTTCATATGCCCATGGATAGCTAAATGTGGATAATTTTGAATCTGGACAAAAAATGTTAAGTATGAATAAATTTAAGAGAATGCATCTAAAATAGTATAAACCAGTATAAACACTCCCTAATAGTCTGATGGGTTTTCCTGATCCATATGCTCATTCTTGGCTGTTCTGGCAAGGTGCTGATTGCCAAACTATAGAGCCATTGGACAGCAAACTTTTCGCCACCCACTCACAGAACTAAGAAACAGTCCAGGTAACCATCTGTGTAATAGAAGCCTACTAAGGCAGGGGCTCTTCTCAGTTCCTGTAGGAGTCTGGCACTCTCTGTACCTATTTCTCATAGAACTGACTTTGAAGTTTTAAACTCAGAATTTAAGTTTGGCTACATCTTGTTCCCAACTTTTGTTCCAAAAATCTCCTGAAGCCAGATTTATTTGAACTTCTTACAACAGCCGAGGAAACAGGAGGCTTTTGTTTCGCATGCTGTCTGTATCACAATACCTTTCCCCATCCTACCAATCATCATCCCCTTCTGTTACTGCCCCACACCAGCAATTCTTAAGTACTCATCTGTCTTCCAAGTGCTAACAACCATCTTTCTGCTTCGAATGCTTCTTGGAATTAAAATTCTTAACTTAAAGTCTGTTGAATATGTATCTTGAATCCCCAAACATGCAAAAGTGCTAATGTAATAAATGATACAGCTAGGTTATTAGTAATGGATACTAAAAGGCGTCTGTTCTGCACATCCATAGCCATCAACAAAGAGATAATAAGGGGAAGAGAATAAAAGAAAAAATATAGATACATTACTTTTTACAGGTGACAGTGAAAGGCTTGTCAATCACATGAGCAGAAAAGCTTAAAGGTTAAAGTAGCTTTGATCTGTAGTTTTGTGAAATAAATCGAATATATAAAATTTCCCCAAAGAATCAAAAAGGACTTTGAGAGCCAGTTGCTCAGAATTGGGTTTTCAAACCCTTTACCTATCTTATACATGTAAGATTAATATTGGGACAGCCATAGTAACTTAAACCTAAACATCCATGTATGATAAAGTTAGAATGTCCCATTTTTAGCAAGTTTCTGAATCAGTAACATTTAATTGTGAAGTAGCATTGCATAATGAGTCACATTAAACCATGACTTAAACATTCCCCTCATACATGCACAAACACACACGCACACACATACACACATACACATGCATGAGCACACGCACTTCTTTCAGGAAGTATGACTAATTTGCACTATTGTACATTAACTTTTGTGAGAAAATATCTGTCTATTGTAATGTTTGTTAGAACCAGAATCCATTTCTCAAAAGCCTATGTAGAAGGTAGCATCAAAAAGTGCAGTGAGGGAAAGCTCATACGCACATGACATACACTGTAGGATGTGGATAGGCAGCAGAGATGTTGGCTCAGTTTGAGAGATTCCCAGAGGAATGCCTGTTACTAAGCTTTGGGTGACTTTTTGCTACCCACGAATGCGTAATGCAACAACATCTTCCAAAAGATCAGAAGGAACTATAAATCATTGCCTTTTAATATCACATATAAATTTTAAAATTTAACAAACACATTCATATAACATCATCAATTAAACATTTGGAATGACCTGAAAACTACCCGTCCCCATGGGTTCATGTGAATACCCTCTTCAGTGTAACTTCCATTCAGTCACCACAGAGGTGTGAAAAACAAAGTCACCTGTAAGATGTGGAAAATAACCATTACTATTTTTATAGTTATAGATACATATGGCTGAATAAAAATTTTATCAAAAAGAATGAAAGAAGGCTCTAGGGTGATATGTTGGAGCCTCGAGGCAAGGGGCAGATATTCTAAGGAGGATGTAGATATTTTTGGCCATGTTTTATTTAGCACATGCCCTCTGGGCTGAATATATTCCTAGCACAATAATCTTGATGTCGTCCCTGGGCCTTCATGTCAGCAGAGATTTTGAAAGGTACTGTATTTTTAGAACTCTTTTATGAAGGTGCCTATTGCCACCATTAATCTACTAGCCTCCAGATTTTTCCAGGAAGGCTCTTGAAAATATACTGTAAGCAGTAACACCTTAATAGACTATAAATGGGAGAAAGTGCTGGCTCTTTGGGAACTGGTGATACTCCATGCCTTAGTCTATGAACACCTAGGAACTTGTATGTGTTGAATGAGGGCTCTACCAGCGAGTGGGAGGTTGAGTGAGCAGCAGTGTTAGAAAATTTGCCTAGCAGCACGAGTTTGGTTCTTAGCAATTCAAAAATAAAAATAAAACAAGAAGGAAGCAGGCATACATTTAAAAGACTTTCTTAATAAACCAAACCAAACCAAACCAAACCAAACCAAACCAAACCAAACCAAACCAAACCAAACCAAAGCTACAAAATCATGGCCTACTTCCACCTACATCTAGCATTTGCCCTAAATAACTTCAAGGGGAACTCAGTCCATATCATTTTCACTGTAAGCGTATATAGCTTTAACTACTTTGTGTCTATGCAATAGCACAGGATATTTTTCTGGTGCCTCAAAGTCATTTTTTTTTTCCATTGACAGCATAGCCCCAACGTGAGAAAGGGTGAAATTGTCAGCTTAGAAGCTGGAGTTAGACACCAGGAGTAAGTTTTGAATACTTCATACAGCAAACGTTTCCTCATTCCTATTAAAAGGAGGACCTACTGCAGATATTTTGCCTCTTACGGTGAAGCAGGTTTACAGTAGCTATTACCTTCAAAAGAAAATGGAAAAAAATGGGAGCGACTAAAACAGACGAGCCAAAAAAATGTAAAGGCAATAAATATGAATAACTCAGAGAGGGTAAAGAGCTTCAGATGACGAAAGCAGAGGAGCTTGCTAGTCCTCTCTTCCCATGCTTTTATCCCAGCTCTCACTGTTGTGCATTTAGGATGTTACATTTTCTCTTCAAAGCTTGACACCGGGGTCCCCATGCTTTGATCAATGTGTGCTTTGCTCTGCTGTGCAAGACTCTTCAGAAGGCATTTTAAATGATTCAATTTTGTCTAGAATATGGCTCTTCCCACCATATTTTATAGCCTGCAGAATTAAGATGCCGACTGCACACTTTTTAGTCAGCTGAACAAAAGCAGATTTTTTATCAAGACAGAAAACAATGCTTCTATATTGTTTCCTCAATAGACCTAAGCACACCTGTTGGTGTTCTCTGTGAGAACTGCTCAAGCTATGTTATCTCCAGTCTCCTCAGCCCATCTCTCTCCCAGGCAGGGAAAATACCATTTTCTGGTATCCCCAATGTATCTCTGAGGCTCCTCTGTGACAAGCCACTGAATCTCACCTCCAGCTTGTCATAAACAGGGAGCTATCTCCGTGCTATGAAAGGGAAGAGTGACTGGAGTAAATTATTAATCTAAACTCACAATAGCTTAAATCTGGGATTTTGTACAGGCATTTCTTAAGCATTTTTTTAAAAAATAAAACAAAGTGCAATGAAGTGATAAATAATTTAGTTTCAAAATGTTCTTGAAGTAAGTTCATTTGTATTTTTCTCAATCCAAGCAACTTAAAAAGAAAGATATATTTATTTTTGTTTTGCATGTATGGGTATTTTACCTGCTTGTAGGTCTCTTTAACAGGGGTGCAATGCCCACAAAACCCAGAAGCAAGCATATTATCTGCTGGAGTGGGAGCTACAGATAGTTGTTGGTTGTGGGCCTTGGGAAGTGAACCCGGATCCTCTGCAAGAGCAACAAGTGCTCTTAAGTGGAAAGTCATTTCTCCAGCCCCAATTCTAGCATGCTCTTTTTTCGTTTTTTCTTTTATTGGATATTTTCTTTATTTACATTTCTAATGTTGTTCCCTTTTCAGGTCTCCCCTCTGAAACCCCCTCTCCCACCCCCCACCTGCCCACTCCGGTCTTCCCACCCTGGCATTCCCGACACTGGGGCATCTAACCCTCTCATGCCCAAGTTGCTTGTGTCCAACGTCATTCTCTGCCACATGTGAGGCTGCAGCCCTGAGTCCCTCCATGTGTACTCTTTGGTTAGTGGTCAAGTCCCCAGGAGCTCCGGGTCTGGACCAGGTCTGGCCTGTTGACACTGTTGCTCCAACCATGGGACTACAAACCCCCTTAGCTCCTTCAGTTCCTTCTCCAACTCTATTGGGGACTCTTTGCTCAGTCCAATGGTTGGCTGTGACCATCCACCTCGGTATTTATCAGGCTCTGTCAAAGCCTCTCAGGAGATAGCCATATCATGTTCCTGTTAGCAAGCACTTCCAGGCATCTACAATAGCATCAGAGTTTGTCGACTGTATATGGGATGGATCCCCAGTTGAGGCAGTCTCTGAATGGCCTTTCATTCAGTCTCTGCTCCACATTTTATCTTCATATTTTCTTCTATGAGTATTTAGTTCCCCCTTCTAAGAGCACTGAAGCATCCACACTTGGTCTTCCTTCTTCTTGAGCTTCATATGGTCTATGAATTGTATCTTGGGTATTCAGAGCTTTTGGGATAATATCTACTCATCAGTGAGTGCATAACACATGTGTTCTTTTGTGACTGAATTACCTCACTCAGGATAATATTTTCAAGTTCAATCTACTTGCCTGCAGGTTTCACGAAGTCATTGTTTTAATAGTTTAGTAGTATTCCATTGTGTGAATGTACCACATTTTCTATATCCATTCCTCTCTTGAGGGACATTGTAGGCCTGAATATAAGACTAAATGAAATAAATGTAAAAAAATCTGGCAATAGTAAGAGGTCTCTGAATGGCCAATGATAGAATTTCAGTCAAAGTCAAGAACATAATAAATGGGATGTTTCTGACAGTGCCTGCCTGACAAACACCCTGTATCTCCAGTGCAGCCTTGGTTCTGAACACATCACCACTGAAAATTGGGTTTAACCATGTAGTGCCAGTGATGGCTGCTCTTCCTAGCTCAGTTCAGACTTAAGACCAGTACAGGGGTGAGTTGAATTGTTTTTGCATGACATTCAGAGTTTTCTGCTTTTATCAAAGGTAAATGTTTAATTTTTGGAAGACAGTGCTTTAACAGTTTTCAGAGTCACTCCTGAGTATGTACTTATCAAACTGAATTACATTGTTACGATATTTAATACGAAGCTTCCTTTTAGAGTTGATGACTTGAGTTTTATATTAAAAAGCATTAAAATAACTTTGGCTTGTGACTGTGGAACAATTTCTAAATGACTGAACATGCTGCTGCTATTTTATACCACATATATGGCAGTATTGATGAATACTGGGGACCTCATAAAACTACAAAGTTTCTGCAAGGCAAAGGACACTGTCAGAAGGACAAAATGACAACCAACAAAGTGGGAAAAGATCTTCACCAACCCCACATCCGACAGAGGGCTAATATCCAATATATACAAAGAACTCAAGAAGTTAGACCCCAAAGAACCAAATAATCCTATCAAAAAATGGGGTACAGAGCTAAACAAAGAATTTTCACCAGAAGAAATTCGGATGGCCGAGAAACACCTTAAGAGATGTTCAACATCATTAGTCATCAGGGAAATGCAAATCCAAACAACCCTGAGATTCCACCTCACACCAGTCAGAATGGCTAAGATTAAAAACTCAAGAGACAACAAGTGCTGGCGAGGATGTGGAGAAAGAGGAACACTCCTCCACTGTTGGTGGGATGGCAAAATGGTAAAACCACTCTGGAAATCAGTGTGGCGGTTCCTCAGAAAATTGGGCATGTCACTTCCAGAGGACCCTGGCATACCACTCCTGGGCATATACCCAGAGGATTCCCCTGCGTACAATAAAGACACATGCTCCACTATGTTTATAGCAGCCTTGTTTATAATCGCCAGAAATTGGAAAGAGCCCAAATGTCCCTCAAAGGAGGAATGGATACAGAAAATGTGGTATATTTATACAATAGAATACTACTCAGCAATTAAAAATAATGAATTCATGCAATTTGTAGGTAAATGGTTAGACCTGGAAAATATCATCCTGAGTGAGTTAACCCAATCACAAAAGAATACACATGAAATGCAATCACTGATAAGTGGATATTAATGAGCCCAGAAGCCCTAAATACTCAAGGCACAATTAGCAATTCAAATGATTCCCAAGAAGAAGAAAGGAGAGGACCCTGGGCCTGTAAAGATTGGATCCAGTTTTGTAGAGAAACCGTGGGGGGAGGGGGAATGATTAGGGATAGTTGGGGGGGAGAGAAATTATGTGACGTATGGTGGGGGGGAACTGGGAAAGGGGAAAGCCTTTGGAATGTAAACATAGAATATAGAAAATAAAAATTAAAAAAAGTCCAATGATCATCCATTACATCCTGAGATATACGATATTCCTCTGTTACTAAATTCTTTATGTAAAAATGAACAAGTACATCTATCTTATTAGTATGCATATTTGAACTTGTTTTTAATGAGTGGTTGAAGTGTGTGTATACCAAAAACTCTTTTAAAATAAATGTATTTGTAATTTATAATTTCATTTACACAACCTTTTTATACACCTGTATTTTCAGGTTCACTTACCTTTTCTGAGTTCTAAAGAGGTGACACGTGTTAAAAGTTGAAGGAGCCCTGTTTTAGAAGACATATACTATTATTTTTTATAAGCAAAGGCCCAATTCTTGCCCTGCAAGCAAAGTTTTTGCTGTTGGCTTTCAAACATATAGTTTATATGGCCAATTTCAAAGGATAATGGCAAGTTTAGTTTTAACATTGCAAGTGCCATTTGTCCCAGTGGCTCACTGAGTTGGCTGGATCTGAAGTAAGTTACCCTTACTTGATTTAAATGAAGAGGAGAAGAAAGCACATGAGATGGTGAAGTGTCGGCAGAGAACTGTGGTTGCAAGATGTAGGTACTCTTGTAATCACTCTTGATTTCAGTCACTTAGGGGAAGGATGAGTTCAGACTTGAAACAACTGCTTCAGAATGTTGGGATGGCAGCTTTTCATGTGTAGAGACAGAAGTCATAGGTGAAGTGTTCACTATGATAGCAGGATCATGTGGCGGTGCCTGTTTTAGCTATTGAGATGGAGAATGACTAAAAGGTGAATTTTTAGATAAGGAAGTGTTAAGAAAATTGCTGTCTGAGCCTGAAAGTATCTGTCAGGCATAGGGCATGTCTTGTAGTTGGCAGCTGTGAGCAAAATTCATGGTAGTTTGATCAGCAACTTCACTGAAAACTTCTTTACAGAAACATCCCAAGGTAAAAAGCATAATGAAGGTGAGTTAAGAAGCAACTTAGTAACCATATTTGAAGAATTCCAGAAAAATCACTCCCCTTAGCTTACTGACTGCTAACTACATCAGTTATATAGATTACTGAAGGCAGCTAAAAATGAAAAAATCTAGAGTATTTCAAAACTTGGCATGTTTTATAATAGTTCTTTAATTCTGCATGCTAATCTATTTGATGAAAAAAATATATTTAGTTTCTCAAATGACAATGAAGTAGAAAAGTGCTGCTAAAATCTAAGGGATGTGTCCATAGCATGACACAATGTACAACATTCATCACCAGAAGACAACTGTTCATTTGCCAGATACCCACTCATTGCTGAAGAGGCAAGTTTATTTAAGCTTTGAGTCTTAGGTCACACCAGCAGGGATTTGCCTGAGGGTTGCAGCCCTGGCATTTTCTGCATAGGCATAAGATGATGGGATCATCCTAGAAGTGTGTTTTTTTTCCCTTACCAAACCTTATAGAGTAGTGACCGCTGAAACTCATAAAAGAAAGTCATTCTAACCCAGTGAAGAGAATATGACATAAGTCAATAACTAGTGAATGTGACTACAAAGACTGGCAAAAAGAGCAGGGAGGGAAGAAAGATGACACTGTAAGTCAGAAGTCAAAAAATATCACTCCTGACATCTGAATGTTTCCTGAAGATTCTCAAAGAAGTGACCCAATCACCAGACTAGGGCTTTTTTTGGACATGTCCTCATGGATCTGTTAAGTGATTCTTATAAAGCAGGAGGGCTAGTACGCTTTTTCTGCAATGGGACCAATCGTAATCATTTTAGGTATTATAGTTCACAGAGTTGTGAAAATCAGCCCAGTCATTACAGAGTGACAATAACTCCAGAGAGGACATATTATCAATATGGACTGCTATGTTCCCAGGATGTTTTTCTATGGACATTGCATTCTGAATTCTACATGATATTTACTCAATACAAAATGCCATTAAAATGGATTTGTTTTAAAATGTTTATACCTCACTTGTGCTTGTGAACTATATAGAGTCAATGAGGGACATTTGACCAATGGATGAGAATTTGCTGACTTTTACTCTAAATCTTTAAGTTAGTTGAAGTGTGTTTGAAATGCCATGGCAATTGTGAACAAAGCCATAATTACAAATTTGCAGTTATAGAACCTTGCAAATCCAAAGGTAAGCTTTATGCATGATATTGGCTAAGATAAGCTAATCCATGGATTTCTTTGACATAAATGGATGTTTATAAAGGCATTGAAGTTCAATTTGTATATGCTTACTGTATAGCATTCTCACAGCAAGATGCAACTGATGTGTTAGGGTAGGCAATTTTCTTGATGTTCTACAAGGAGCTAAACTTAGCCATGTTCTGAAGTTAATTGGAGAGGAGAAAAAACAACTCTATTCTTTAATTCTGAAGAACTCTTTAAAAGAAATCTGTTGAAACAAGGAAATGTAGATTGTCCTAATCTGTACAACTAATCACAGGAATATCAAAGAAGATAATTTCTGGTCTCTAATTGAACATAACATAGAATATAACAATTATTAGGGAAGCACACTGACTATTAAGAAAAAATGCAAAATGAAACAACATAAAGAAACAAGATTATTTACTTTTAGATAGATTCACTTATATTTATTACCTTTAAAAATATTTTGTTCAAGGCCAACTATATCTGCTTATACAAATGATGTTTTATATAGGGATTATAGGTAATTTTAACTATTGGTCCTAGGAATAAATAGAAATACTTTTGAAGTTTCATAAATGAAAGTTAATTTTAAATATTGTGAAACTGATCATATAAAAAGCTTCGTAGCATTCCAGACCAGTTTTGCTGAGACGAGAAGGTTTAATTTTTAAAATGATTTTTGTATATTCTACATCATAAACTGAGATTTGAAAATGATATCTCAAAAATTGTTTTATTTATTGCAAATTTTATTGTATAAGGAATCAGTCTCCAAATACCATAGAACAAAGTGTGTATTAATTGATAATATATTGTTTTAGAATGTGTACTGCTTCATACCAAAGGACTGGTATTTACTGTGGTCAGGCTACAGGTTGTAAAAAGATTGCCATTATGTAAAAATCATATAAAAAGGCTAATATAGTCTCATGTGGGCTATAACATTAAAATTAGGCTTAAAACTCCATTAGGCCACAAAAATGCTTTAAAAAGGGATGAGAGAGAGAGAGAGAGAGAGAGAGAGAGAATAATTTATAACTTCTACTTTTTATTTTTTAATTTGATTTCTCAATGCTACTGAGATAAGATCTTGCTAGATTTCCCAAGCTGGTCTAAAATTTATACGTTCAAGAAATCACCCATTAATCTCTTAAATAGTTGGGGCTATAATTGTATACCACAAGGACCTGTTTAATTAAACATTTTATTTTGAAGTGATACAGTTTTTCAGGGTTTTATAAAAAATTAAATGATATCATGTGTACCATTAACCTAATTTCTTTCCAAAGTTAACAACTTGAGAAGCTATGGTACAATATCCCAATCTGGATACTGTATTGATGCAATCTTGTCTCAGTATGCTTTCATGTCTATAGGACCCATTATGTTCTTTACAGACACCTCTTCACTCCTATATACACATCCCTCTGTGTCTCCAATAAATATTAATCTGCTTTCCATTCCTACATTTTCTCATTCAACAATATTGTGCCAATGAAATAATATGGTTTCAATCTCTAGGGGATTAATTCTTTATTACTCTGTGTAATTAATCCCTTGGACCTTCATCTAGTTTATTGAAAATTCATGGTTCATTTCTTCTTTGCTGATGAGTAGTAATCTATGTTAAAGATCTTCACAATGGGCTTAACCACGTATCCACTGAAGGACATATGGAATGTTTTCAGTCACTGACTGTTACAAATAAAGCTCTCATAAAATTCCAGATAATTTTATATGAACCTATCTTGATTTTTCTAGGATAAAGGGCTCAAGAAGAACTGCTGACTCATTTGGCGTTTACATATTTAGATAAATTGTAAACTGTTTTCTCAGTGGATGATACCATGTTACCTTCGTATCAACAATATATGAATTGTCCAGCTCCCCCACATCTTTGTCAATATTTTCTTGTTTTCATTTACTTTTACTTAGTATTATGGAAGAATTTTAAAACAGCAACATGGTGGCTCTGTCAAGGGATCACATCCAAAGACTTTCTAGATCTCTGTGATCTAGCTGAAATGCAAATATGCCCTGAATTACAGTATGATCTAGCTAAAATATAGATATACCCTTAGTATACACCTTTAATCCCTGACAATGAAGGTAAGATTTGTAGAAGGAAGCAGCCATGTGTGACAGTGACATCTAATTGAGGGTCAAAGTGACGAATCAGAGAAAAATTTGACAGAATGAGTCAGAGAAAAGATATCCCCAACACACACAAGAACAGCATAAGAATATTAGAATATTGCCAAAGTTAGTATGAGGTCAAGTAGTTCAATTCAGTCAGAAACCAAGAGAAACTAGATTGAATCAGTCAGCTCAGAAGATTAGATTAGAGAGAGGCTAGAAGATTCCAGGCCCAGGCTCAGGGAAGAGTTAGTACAGGGAACAAAACTCCAAGCTCAGTCTAAGATATGTACGACTCTCATCCCTTCATCTGAGAAAATCGAAGCAAAATTTACATTTACATGATCCAGTTCCCTATGAAAATATTTTTTAATCCAAATGTTCCAGAATCCATGTATTCACGCACAAATGTAATATACTACTGATTAAAACTACTCAAATATTTTTGAGCTTCATAAAATATATCAAAGTTAACAGACTAATAGTAGACAAGAAAATCATATTGTGGAATACTAATGTATAACAAATTCCCTACAAGGCATTTAATATTCTTAGTATGCTTATAAACAATATACATAATTTAATCTGAAACACTAAAATATTACCATCATGCCAAAAAAGGAGAATTTAAAATGTGGGAATCCTAAATCAGACACAGACATATTTTACACACTTAGTTTTAAAAGTGATTGCTCTCTAAGTTCATGAGCATATAATATTTACCTTTGAGGGAAAATGCTAAATAATTAATTACTAGAAAAATAAGTTCAGTGCCTTAAATTTTATGGTAAAAATTAATGCTTGATGATTTTCTTCACATTTACTGTAACAATGAATCATTAAAACAGTTTATTTATATTTGATAATTTCTACTTTTCTGATTATAGTGATTATATTGGTATATCCTGATGGTGTAAGACTGCTTGACTTTCCCCATAGCTTTTCTAAACAAATGACTTTATAGTATTCACAGTCTTTTCTATATCTGAAAACAACTATTTGCTTGTTTTCTATTATATACCCAATACTGGAAGGAATGGGTGAACAGAATGCCCTCTGTATGAGGACTAAATTCAATAGTACCTGAGAAGGATAAGATTATAGAAAATATCCCCAAAGAATGAAAACCTTTAGTGGATACTTGAAGCTCTAGACATCTCAAACATTATTATAATTTTAGAATGGTAGACCTTATTTAACTATATTATTATTATTAATTATTATTATTATTATTATATATTATTAAACTATATTTAATTTAAAAATGGTATACTATATTTAACTAGATTTATTGTTACATTAAAAAATGCAACTTTAGTCATCCTAATCTGGGGTTATCTATCATTCATACTCTACCTATAAGGAAATGGGACACTTATTTCAAAGATTATCATTCTCCAAGGTGGGTTCTGCAACAACTCTTGATAATTATTTTCAAATCTTATAAAAATTTAATTTTAATATAATCTGTAATGGATACGTTGTATATTCTGTAATGGTTACACTGCATCCAACTGAGAGAGGACTTGGTTTTAGAAATAGGGAGAAGTCATTTCATGCCCACAGCAGGAACAGGTCACAAACAAACAGACCTCATAAATGTTTCATTAAAAACTGATTTGAGTGGAACCCAATGAGACTCTCCTTTCCACCCATTGCTTATCCAGTGTCTGTGGAATAACTGACAAAATAAGACTGAGATTTATTTTGAATGACAGTAAAACAGAAATGAGTTGAATGGAAGAATATCCATTTTGTTTTATGTAATTTCACATATTTTTGACCTGCATCTGTATGCCTTTAGGTTGCTTTTTAAAAACAATCAGAAAAGAATTTGGAACCAGGAAGTCCCAGCTGTGTTCCAATTCAGTGATCTTTTTCTCTTTGGGGAAGACAGTATATTAAGACATAAATGCTTGTCTTCAGTTAGGTTGTGATGGTTCAAAATCTCAGCCAAAGGACCACATGTTATTTATAGTCTTAGATATTTATCTGAATTTTATTTGTGGATGTGTGGATGTGTCTGAATGAGTGAATGCTATGTGTGTGTGTGTGTGTGTGTGTGTGTGTGTGTGTGTGTGTGTGTTTGTGTGTGTGTGTACATGTTTGAAGGTCCAAATTGAGTGTTGGATTCCCAGGAATCCAACTGGGATAAGTAATTCTGAGTTGACTGATGTTGGTACTAGAAAAGGAATCAAGGTTTCCTGAAGAACAGAGAATTTTCTTAACCACCGAACCATCTCTCCAACTCCATTATGCCTCAGGTTATATTGATGCCAACATGCATGGAAGACTGATCTCTACCATATTTTTCATGCTAACTATGTTTTTATTCAGGGCATTGGTGAAAACTATATATTTCACAGGATGTTGTAAAAATGTCTCACAGAGTGAATATTTATAGTACCTCAGTAAAGCACAGTAAGCTTGCACTTAGCATGGCAGACTAGTGTGGGTTATTTTCAGTTACATGCATGCTGACTATATAAGCCATAAATTCCTTTTGTTTATTCTTAATGAATGAGATTGCATTTTGAAAAGGTTGCAATGTCAAATTGCTGAACGCAAACAAAAAAGTAGAAAAACCAGAAGAAAATTATGAGAAGACTTATTTTAAAGTGGGTTCTTGTTCCTTTACTTTCAAGTATCCATAAGACAACTCTAATTTCTTAACAAGGCATACAGGTTCCATCACATTTTAGCAAGAAACATTCATTGTGTATTATAGGAGAAAACCCTGTCTATGCAAATAGCAGTTTTAAACAGATGGAGTAAAACCCCTAATTCTTTGCAACTTTATGTTTTTAAATAGGAATGTGTGGGCTACATACCAAATACTAAAACATGACTTCAACCTACTCAAAATTTCAGATTGTTCATTATTTTCAATCAACGTCATTAAGTTCAGTTAAAAAATAATTTAAATAAGAAAACTAATAAGAATGCCAAATGAAAAGAGGTCATTATAATTGAACAACCTTGTTTGCCATACGTTGCTCCATATGTTAACAGTCTTTGAGTGGTTCCCTGCCTATTTATATATAGCATAGCTTTAATTTGTGTATACATTCAATTACATTCTAAATAATACTCCAATACGTTAGTTGTGGCAGAAAAAACTTAAAGTCCTTGATCCTGCCGCTTCACGTTTTTGTTATCTTTCAAGCAGCTGGAAACTAGACCTTAAACAAAGGCCCTTCATCTTCATTAAGGTAAGTTTTAGCAGGAATCAAGTAGTCTCACTTGCAAGCTTACCCTGATTCCCAGGGGATTAGTATCTCTGCAACTATTGTTCTCAGAAATGTCATTATTTAAATAGCTTTAGGAAAGATGACTGCAAATAAATGAGATTCATAAAAAGTACAAGCAAGGTGAGGCCACAGTTCAGGAAGAACTTTTAAGATGATTATGAACATATGGACACAAAGTTCAAAACCTAGGGGGTATAGTTCTCCATCTTCAAATTTTTAAGCTATTTGAGGTAATATGGCATAAAACAAATGAATGATTATTTGAAATAGAAATGATGACTACATTTTTCTTACAGAGACAATAACTGCAGAAATCCTCGCCTGACTGTGGTACTATTTATAATATTGGAGGTTTCTGGGGACGGGTGAATCAGTTTTCTTTTAGGTTATGATCCCTAGTTGATCAACCGTGCTCCAGTAGATTATGCCACATCCAAGGCAATGTAGAAAGAACAAATCAGACTAAATAGGTTGTTAATTAAAATAAGAAAGAAATAAGGACACAGAGCGAGGAGTAGGGAGGTGCCCTGAGAGAATTATGTTGGGCGACTATGATCACAGTGAATGAAATAAATGTGTCAAAGAGTTAAAAAAGTATTAAAACAGTCAATTTTTATTTTGGCTGGTTCTAAAACTGAAGTATAAATGTTGTTGCTCCTTCTAAAAGGTCCTTATAATCTCATCCATACAGCTAGATACAGAATTAAGTGTGATAAGTCTAGATCTGATCTCATCATTAAACAACAATGACTATAACAATGATAACAGGTGAGATATGTCAATGTGCATTTCACTCATGAGCATCTTGTATTAGATATAACCGTTCTGTAGAATTTTACTGTTTTTTTTATAGAATGAATGATTTTAGTAAGTCCATATACCAAATAATCTACCTATAGTCTCATATATATACTTTCTCGTGTGAAATATTTGTGTGTACACAAATTTAACTCTGTCTCCTTCTCTAATCATTGTTCTATCTGAATCTGTTTGTGTCTCTAGGTTTGTGCCTTCTGCTTATTGTCCATTTAATGTGACTTTTGGAATGTAAAAAATCAACTACTCCTGACTCCACTTGGTTTCCAAAATTAATACAGCAAAACAGACATTCATTCTTTAAAAAAATTAAGTGCTCACCATATGAACAAAAAGTTCCCCAAAGATTTTTCAGAATTTCAGTTCAGGACCCACCCAGTATAGCATTGAATATAATGACGGATTTGGTCAGAGTTTATATAACTTTTTTTTATCACTAGTGCCCTATTCAAGTTATAGAAATTTTCTCCACATTTTCTGTAGTATTTTTCCTACATTTATAGTTTATTTTTCAATGTTTATCTGAAGAAAGCTTGACTTGCTAAACTAATTTACGTCTTTGACAGGCTTTATTAGCAACTATTAAATACTTTACCATATTTTATTCTACAATCTTATAACATTATTTTGTTAATTTTAACTTTAGCCCAGCAGTATTGTTACCATATCTTATAAAATGTGATTACTTACATTATTTTTATACAGTAAATATACAGATATGAATTTTAGTCAATTTTGTATATTGATTTTTCTACAAAGGCAGGAAAGGACTAGGAATAAATTGGGAAGCTGAAATATAAGTTATAAAGATATGATTTAAAAGTTCAGTGATTTGGTGTGTGCCTAAAGGAAGAATAAGATAAATGACATAAAGAAGGAAAGAAGAAATGAAAGAAACAATGACTTTGAGACAGAAAGAAGTACAAAGGATGGAAGGGAGGACCAGAAAGGTAGGAAGGAGAGAGTGAGGGTGAGTTATTAAGTTAACTTTGTAGAACATCTTGACCTAGCATAGTGAAGCACATTAAAATAAGATATGTAGCCATCCTGATCATTTGGCTGATTTTCAATTGAGTTTTCAATTTAAGATTTATGCTATTATTTTTGTTATTGTTTTGAGTACATGTACATTCTTTCTATTTAAGTCTTTCATCAGAAATATTAATTCTTATGAAAATCTATCAGAGATGACCTCTAAACAAATAAAAGATATGAAAGGAAAATGACAATTATCAATATATTATTGGTATGTGCTACATTTACTTAACAAAATATTAGCCTAAAATTTATTGATATGTATTATCTATGTGTGTGAAGAGGTAAAGAAGAGAACATATAAGTTCTGAGGCCAAAGGCATGATAGATGTAATCATAACCAATATCCAACTGATAAAGATTGTAGTTCCGGGTTCTTTGAGATTTTATATTAGGTAAATTGGAAAGAAAAATTTGTAGACACTCTAGTTTGAATTTTGCATGTGGAAAACAAATGAGATAAAGTTTAAGTAATAAAGCCACAGAAGTGTTTGAGCTTGAGAAATCCAGCCTATCGAACAACTTTCAGTAGTAAAACATAAGTTAGGTTGTATTCATTAACATACTTAGACCTAGTAGGTACATATTTTATAGCGCTAAGACAAATTTAAAATAGACACGATGAGAATGAGTATTGTCAAAGAAAAAGGTTACTTTCTAAAATGTCATGAAAAACATCTCTGAAAATTGTTTTTTTATTTTGTGACTCACTGAATGTGTGTTTTATTTTTGATTTTTCTTTTTTCTGAAAAGCTAAGGTCACATTAGCCAACTGCTTGCTGGTGGACATTTCTGTAATTTAAAAAACAAAGTTTATATTTCCAATTTTAGCCATAACAAGGGCTCTCTCAATTCAATTGTATTTATATGAGAGGATTATTCAAATGTTTTCAGAATATAATAAGATTAACTTACAAATTGGAACTTGATTATTACAAATATAAACTCTTTGTTGGTAATATCCATTTCTATGCTTCAGCACTATGTCAGCTGAAGGGTCTTATTCCAACAGATTATTGTGGGGTTAAAGTGACCTTATTTAAAAATTTCCAATTGCTTTCAGATTTAGAGAGGAATTATTTATGGCCACGTCACATATACTTTTCCAATTAATATTGTTTTGGGGCAGTATTAGATTCTAGAAAATTACTTGGTCATAAGATTACCACAAATAGTCTGAAAAGTAAAATCAAATGTTCCTACAAATTTAACACAATGAGTTTTGCTAAAGGAACTCTATGTCATTTAATGTGTAATTGTGTGCTACACTATAATGCTTGCTTACTATATTCATTCAGAGAAAACAGAGCACAAGTCACCCAGAAACCCAGCACTCTGCTCATGTGATTTTCAAGTCATAAGTAATGTTACATTTATACTTTTTGTCCACATTATCTAAACATCACGTTACTTAATAGAAAATCCTTTAATCTTTTGTCTGTGCATATCTCAGCATGTAAAAAAAATGTAGTCTTCAAAACCAAGAGATAACCATGGTGCTACTCATGCAATTTGTAGGTAAATGGTTAGATCTGGAAAATATCATCCTAAGTGAGCTAACCCAATCACAAAAGAATACACATGAAATGCAATCACTGATAAGTGGATATTAATGAGCTCAGAAGCCCTAAATACTCAAGGCACAATTAGCAAGTCAAATGACTCCCAAGAAGAAGAAAGGAGAGGACCCTGGGCCTGTAAAGATTGGATCCAGTATTGTAGACCCAGAACAGAGAAATCGTGGGGGGGGGATGAGTGGGGAATAGCAGGGGGGGAGAGGAATTATGGGACATATGGTGGGGGGTAACTGGGAAAGGGGAAAGCCTTTGGAATGTAAACATAGAATATAGAAAATAAAAATTAAAAAATATCATAACCACAAAAAATGTAAGCAAGTCTTCTTAATATTATTATTTAATAAAAGTGTAAATTTCCTTGCATTTTGAAAACATGTTTCCATTGGGATACAGTGAGATTCAATAATTGTATTTGTGAGTAAAAGAAGAAATAAGAACACAGATGACTAGCAATTGAAGCACTGATCTTAGACGTTGAAAGCTCTTTATATTTTTTCAAATAACTTGTCCCTTAAATCTGCCAATTATGACCAGGTGATTTTTGAGAAATTTCCCCCAATCTTTCATAAAGCTGAAAATAAAGGGAGACTCTCAACCATTCATTTAATTGACTTGATACCAAAATATGACAAAGGCACAGGAGAGTGAAAATACTTCCCAGTGCCATTCATGAACACACGTTCTAAACAGCACAGAAGGTGCTGACTGGCAAGCTAATTATGTCTGACTCTGTCACTTTACTGTACAGAAAACTGCAGGAGTTCAGTGATAGATCTGAAATGTTACTATATAGTCTAGAAAGTATTTAATGTCTCAAAGAAAAAAAGTATGTTATTTTGAAATAATGTCTTTCTGTGGATGATGTCCAGCCTGGCTTTGTGCTTCCTATGTTTCCTGTCTGGCTTTGTACTTTGGTCATCCTCCTGCCTTGGGTTCCTAAGCATTGCACTTGCTGGCATTTATTACCATTGTTGGGGTGAAAGCATATGTTAAGTTAATACAAGAGAGAATCACAGTGTAAAATTCGATGGCTAATAGAATAAGAAACAATCTCATAAAAGGAAAAATTAAATTCCATGGCAAAGAGCAAAAATGGTAATGTGACTCTGACCTATATTAACTTTCAAGATCTCACCCCCTCTCATACACACAGACTACATGTTCACACATATATATGGAAATGGCTCTACTTGCTTGAACTTTGGCATTTATTCTTGTCATCGGAGTGTTGTTGTATTAGCACGTACCTGAAAAGATTCTTGTGAAGCTCAAGAACTTAACTTGGAATAATAAATAAATCCATAAAAGCATTTGGAATTGCAATATGAGATTTTTATGAACATGGATTGCTCGTGGCATTTTATCAAAATGCAGGGATCTCTATGCACCACCAATATTGCTAAAACCAATAGCAAAAAACCAAAACAAATAAACAAAAAAAAAAAAATCTTTGTGGTCATTGAGTCAGATTGTGCCCCAACTAGAGCATCAAACTGTTTTGTATCTAAAAATCACTTGTTGGCATTGCGATACCTGGTGAATTAAGAACTTGAATTCCATTTCTTTCAACCTGAGAGATTATACTACATAGGATTTAAAGATCCGGGTATCCAAGATTTGTCCAGGAGCCAGGCTTGTTTAAGGGAACTGAGGAAAGGGAGTCGCCAGCCTTCAGATTCTTTGGACAAAGAGAACTTGGCCAGTAAGTTTCCAACTCTAAATAGAAACAAATTCACATGGATGAACCATCAGCCAATTTTCCCCAGTTTTTTTCCATTTTCTGCATTTTGTCTTTAAATGTGTACTTTGCCCAGTGTGTTAGATTATGCCATTCTCCCCGACACAAACTACTGTCCAAAACACTACTGTTTCCTCGGACAATATTTCTCCCCAAGTTACTATCCTTTAAGTAACCTTCTCTGGCCACTAGACTGAGACGCACACCATGATCAAGCTAAACCTTGGCTCTGCCTTCTGTGTTGGTTCTTCAGCCTGTAGATCAGGGTTCCTGCCTTTGGTCTGGACCTAGAGCAAAGATGATGCAGAGGAGAACTAGAACAGACTCAGGCTTGTGTATAGGGGGAGCAAAACACAAGTGATTGTTTCTGGGGCTCCTCAATGTTGGAGGGTCATTTTTTTCTGTCATTTAACCCAATCCGTGCAGCTTTTCAATTCTTCTGGCCACTCCAGGTGTCAAACATCAGAGCATCCTCCTGCTATCCTACAGTGACAGAGTTTTTGATAAGGTGATTTCTATTTTGCTTGCTTGAAAGAGAAGTACCAAGATATAAGGGTGCATTTGTTATGCAGAAGTTTGTAACTGCTTCTGCTTGACTTTATGAAAACCAGAGCCTTACCATGTACTGGGTGTTGCTTTATATTTACCCCTATTAAAACACCTAATAGCATCATAGTATCAAAATGTATTTCACAACTGTAGAATTTTTCTTTTCTAAAAAGCAAACAGTGGCTCAAACATTTAAGTAAAATTTAGGCATCCCTGTTAATACACACACACACACACACACACACACACACACACACACACACGTACATACATATATGAAATATACCGAAATCGTCATACTCTATTTTAATAATGTACTTTTTGGCTAAGCTCAATACATTATTGAAATGTGGATTCTAGGCCTAGGAATTCTTATTCATAAGTTCCATATAGTAATACTGAATTTCCTAGTTGGATTTAATACATTTCATGATTAAATTTCATTTACTTTTCATTCCTGGACATAAAGAATCATGATGAATAGGAAATAGAATGGGTCTTTTTCATTATGCTCCTTGTTATCCCCAAATAGTGTTTTAAAATTAAAGTGGCATCCTTTATTATTAGATTATGACCTTTCTTTGGTTTGATGATTAAATATGTTTTCCCAGGAGAAATGATGGCAATCATAGATGTGAATTCAGGCTAGAGTTTCCTATGGAAACATAAGACACGATGCTTTTGTGTGGAGGTTTCCCACCCAGGTGTACAGTGTACTTTCTTAAATAAACAAACATGCCTTTCCCCTGTCACCCATCTTGATTGAAAATGCCCGACTTCCTGTTTAAGCTGGGTAAATGAATGGCACCCCACCCAAGGGCAGTTTGCTTAAACAGAAGTTGACTGCTTTCAATTTTAAACTTGACTTCTCAAATTTATAGCACATAGAAACGAAGCATAATTGTTTGTTTGTTTGCTTGTTTTATTCTAAAACTATGATTTTAAGTCTCTGGAGTCAGGTGTAACTCAATACACAAAATACATACCATAAGGAAGAATTAGAGGAAAACAGGACTAATCAGCAAATAAGCGCTCTCTCTCTCTCTCTCTCTCTCTCTCTCTCTCTCTCTCTCTCTCTCTCTCTCTCTCTCTCTCTGTGTGTGTGTGTGTGTGTGTGTGTGTGTGTGTGTGTGTGTGTGTGTGTGTGTTAGGATGTTTGGGAAGTAGAAATTGTTAAGGGACGTGATGGCCAGTTTGATGTTGTCTGACATTAGAACAAGATATTTGGTTGATATTGCTGTTCTTCCTATAGAGTTGCAAATCCCTTTAGCTCCTTCAGTCCTTAGACCATCCAGAGCTTCCAGGGACTACCTGGAACCAAATAGTACACATGGAGGGCCCCATGACTCCAGCTGCATATATAGCAGAGGATGGCATTGTGGGACATCAATGGGAGGAGAGATCCTTGGTCCTGTGAAGGCTCGATGCACCAGGATAAGGGAATGCCAGGGCAGTGAGATGAGGCAGGAGTGGGTGGGTGGGTGGGTGGGGAGCACCCTCATAGAAGCAGGATAGGGGTGATGGAATAGGGGATTTCCAGAGGTGAAACCCGGAAAGGGGATAACATTTGAAATGCGAATAAAGAAAATATCCAATAAAAGAGAAAAAAAAGAAAAGAACAAGAACTTTGGACTTTTGTCTTGACACTGTTTTGCCCCTAAGCCTGGTATTTAGAGATAGAAAAGCCAATAAAAATATGTCTGAGATATGGTAAGCCTTATGAAAAGTAAGGCATGGAATGGAAAGAAATAGCTGTGACATGCACGCACACACACACAGGGAAAGCTTTATAGAGAGCCTGTATCTTGCCTTGTGTTCATTGTTCTTGAGGCCATCACCACAACAGCTGAGAAAGGGCTAGTCGAGTAGAATGGTCCCCAAATAAGGATACAGGGGATTTTGAGTAAATCTGTGAATCAATAACTTACTGGCAAAAGAATATTTTTGTGTCAGAATTGATACTGGTTAATAAAACAACAACAACATAAATGAGTGTAAACTCTGTTGGCTGATGTTAACAAATAGTGAAAAGTTAGATCTTCCTTTTACCGCCCCCCTTTGTAGTCATAGGCAGAGCTCAAATGAGACCTCATATTAAATAAAATTTAGGAACAAGAGAACCTTGAACACTGTGAACTGATCTGTAAATAAAACAAAAATCTCTAATTAAAAACTAATTTTTCTATAGCATAATCCACCACATAAACTCCAAACTTTTAGTCACCTAAGTATCATTCATGTTTATAATTCTTTATGAGTACTTGCAACAAACAGAATATCAAGGTAGAGCATTTCATGCCATGAATAAGTCACGATGACTTGCCTTTAATCAGTAAAAAAGAGATACCCTGGATCGGGAACAAGGCTGCCCATTGGAAGTTACCCAGAAGTTAAATGATCCATTTGTGGTTAAGGGACATTCGAATAGCTCACTCATCACAGGTGGAGGTGATGTTTGCCAATAATAGAAATTGCTGTAATATCTGAGGTAACTGAGATCCCAGAAGGAGATGTGGGTGTTGTAGAGTCTTGATTACTTAGAGACAGACAGGGAACATGAAGAAGCACCTTTCCTATTGTTTACCTTTGTAAACAATAGGAGATAGATTGAGCTTACCAGAGGCAATGCCAACCCCAGGAGACTCTGTAGGAAGTTTCTTATCTCCCAGTGTTTTAATTATCTTCATTGCAGGTCATCATAGTGAATGGAAATTAGCACTTAAATTCTTGTTCTGCTTATGAGTTTTTGAGAACTTTGGAAGGTTGCAGTATGGGTATAGCTTCTTTCATGAGCAAACTATAGTCCTAAAGCTGACACCTGGAACAAATTTTAGTTTTGCAATTTTAAGTCCATAAAAGAATGCACTCCATTCTCCAGTGTGTAAGAAAAAGATTTCTTTAAAAAGACCTAGGATTTAATAATTTTATACTGTTTTAGCCATGCACACAAATTCTCAGCAAAATGCAAAGCTCATACCTAACTTCCTCAAGATTTATATCTTGAAATCAAGAGACCATGGAGTTGTAACTTTGAAGTTATGTGGTGGGGGCTTGTTTAGTGTGGCATATGGGTAGATGATTTTAGGCATGAGCACTCTGTGTCAACTAACTAGAGGACTCATCTCTGGGAGAGGCTAGTTCTCCCCTTAATAGTCACTAGTTGCTTGCAGCTCTTTGTCATGGGGTGGGAGCCTGTGAGTTTCCCCTTTGTGTAAACATTATTGTAATCATTTTTTAGCTCTTGTTTCAGCAGAATATTATTGATCTATTGTGGAAGTAACTTCCCTTTTATTTATAGGGTACACAGTCTCAGAGCTGACTCTTGGACTTCTGACTTTTAAAATCTATCTGTCCCCTCTTTTGGGTTGTATCCTTGTAATAAGAATAATAAAAAGGAAGCCAACAATTTGATAGAAAGTGGGGATACAATACAGACATTGGAAGGAAGTGATATGAGAGGGATGGGAAAGAGGGCAGGCAAAGAAGTGATGGAATTATATTTTAATTTTAAAATAATTACAAAATTTACTATAGTTGTAGTAAAGTTATTTTATATCAAATAAAAATGTCTTACTAAATTTAAATAGGTAAAATAGTCTTTAGGCTTTTGGAAAATATAACTTATAAGTAGGCTACCATGATTTTTCTCTTGTTCGTTTTAAACAGGGTATGAATATGCATATAGTTTTGGTCACCTTGTAACTAACTTACTATGAAAAAAAGGCTGGCCTTTTCTTAACTCACAGAGCTGTCTACTTTTTCCTCCCAAGTTCTAAGGTTAAAGAAGTATACTATGTGCAACTTAGCATTACTTCTATAATAAACATGTCCACATTATATACATGGCTAGTGCCTGATGAAACAGGACAAAGACAGGTGACTTGTATTTTCTTTAACACAACCCAAGCAGTAAAATATGGAACAGTTAGTGTCAGATCTTCTTGAAGCCAGAGATTGCTTTCTGGGTCTGCAACAGTAGACCTTTCTGCTTGGAGTGACATTGGGACCTGGAGCATTAGATAAAGATATGAGTTTTAAGAGGCACTTTAGTCCTAATGGATTTGGAGAGGCCCCTGATTTTGCCCACAGATCAGAGTACAGAGAGCAGCCTTGTGACTGGCATAAGGTACAGGGAGATCACTGGAGCAGGAAGGAAGAAGACAGCTTGTCTGCAAGGGCAGAGTAGAAGCCAAACTATTCCAAGTATTCTCAGAAGGATTTAAGGAATGGGACGAAGTTCTGCTGTCATTAGGTGGCAGGTAGATAAGAGCAAATAAGATTCTTTGTGGAGAAAACATGTAGACTCTGAAAGGCCACATTTAATTAGACCAGTAGAATCCCTTACCATATTTAAGATAAATATTATTTGTTGATAAACTCTTATCTGAAGACAAAAATATAGTGGGTAAACATACTCTGGAACCTATCTAACTGTAAAATCTTTTGTTCATCTCACCATTTACTGAATTCTCTTGCCAGTGAAGAGGAAGACTAAGAAAAAAGTAAAATGACTTGAATTCAGAAAACCACTGAAATAAGACAACGACCTCTAATTCTTACTACAATGACATAACATCATCATATGGCATTACTTTAAAAAATTATAACCTTTAGTGTTAAAACACAGTCAGATGATGATGATGATGGTGATGACAAAGACAACCATGATTATGTACATGTTTTTATATGGTGCCATTCCCTCAAATATACATGGAATTGCTTCTATGACCCTACATGATATCAATTATATAAGAGTCAAGTTCCATCTATAAAATGGCTTACTGTTTATATATAACCTTTGCATATTCTCTAATTGCCTGTTTACTTATTTTAATATAATATGAATATTTTATAAGTAGTTATATATACATATCAATAAAAATATATGTACATGTTAATACAGATTGGGTTACCTAGCAGACAATGAAAGCTCAGATATAGAACAGTGATTCTATTTATGTGCATCTATACACATATGTACACATACAACCAAGAGAGAGAGAGGTAGAAAGAGAAAAAGTTGCTATCATCCCTTTCTTGGAAAGATTCCTGCCCCCTCTGTATGCAAACCTCATGCTTAATGAGATCCCAATGAGCCCCCCTTGCTGACTGAGAAAGGGCCTGTCTGTCAAAGTCGGTCAGCACACAGGAGCACAACCCTCAATGTTAATCTGATCGGGTGCCATAATTTGACATTTTACAAAGGACAAGTTTCCTTGGTGGCTCTCATTTATTAATCATTCTCCAGAACTTGCTGACAAAGGCTTTCAGCCCTGGTTGGGAGGCATCTGGACTGGGAGGCTTTGCACAGAATGCTGCCTAATCTGACCTCTTTCCTCCAAGGGAGCGCTGGAACTGAGTGAACTTCAGCAGGCTTCATGAACAAGTGCTCAAAATAAAACTCAAGCCCTTCTTTGTCCTGTGCCTCTGATATCCGTCTAGTTGTCAGTCAATTTCTTATCCTTATTGAGATTAATCCATAAAATGAGGATAGGATTAGTAAGCATTATAAATGGTTGCAAAAATGAGGCATTCCTATCCAATCTTGGTTCTAGGAGAAAGAATCTTACATAAAAATTGTTACTGTAAGGTCTAACATTCAAGTCACTAGTCATGTCTATTATAAATAATAGCAATTAATACGCTTACCTTTCTAATTTTCTTGTGACCCCCCTACAGTGAAATTATGCCTCAGCCTGCATTTAAACCTATGTTAAAACTATAGCAGCTAAGACTGTATAACCTAATACTCTCCCTTCATTGGTTTAAATCTGACCCAGATTCAACTTTACCCAAGGAGCCTTCATCACAATTTTCGTTTTTGAAATAACTGATTTTATATTGTTCCTAAGCACTAATTGTAATTTATCTTTCACCTGAGAGCTCAGCTTCCTCCAAGTTCCCATTTCTACTCCTACTTTGTGCATCAAACCCATCTTGGGGTAACCCAGACACCCTAATACCTGTGTACTTCAAAATATTTTACAAATAGAAATTCATTTTGATATTCACTTTCAAATCCTCTTCTTAAAACATCTTGTTTCTCCTATTGCTTCTCCTAAAAATAACAGATAGGCATCCTGAAAGATATGCTAATGAACAGCTCCTGTCAGTGATAAAAACCACGAGATTTGGATATTAGAGTAACAGTACATGAGTACATGGGGCTGTATATTGGCTGAGTCTGATAGGAGCTTACTTATTAAAGTTTTATATGCAGAGAAAATTAACTGGGCTGCAGAAATTAACCCAGGCAAGAGGCGGCAAGTAGTCTGTGGACCAGTGTCCCAATGGGGTATGATAAAAAGAGTGCTAAACATGTCATAGCATGTCAGTATCGAGGGTTGTTACAGGTCAGTGATGACTCAGTCAAGGTGATAAAGCATCACTCTTTAGAAAAATCTATTCCCTGTGTAAGAAGCTCAACCAGGAGTGGAGTGGGTCAGTGGGTATGCATTTATTAATGCCGAGGGGTAACCAGGAAGTAAGATCCAAATATCAAATGGGACAAGACATACTCTATAAGAGGTTTGTTGTATGTTTAATAGTTGTTGGTGTAGACACTACATAGAAATTAAGCACATTGCAAGTAAAATGTCATTATGAGCAGATGGCTGCCTCTAAACACAGAAGACATTGATTAGAGGTTTTATCACCTAGACTATTGCTAGTAGCTCTTGGAGAGAGAGAGAGAGAGAGAGAGAGAGAGAGAGAGAGAGAGAGAGAGAGAGAGAGAGAGAGAGAGAGAGAGAGAGAGAGAGAGAGAGAGAGAGAGAGAGAGAGGTTCATGGGAACAATTAAGTGGAAGGACTCAGGCTGCAGGAAATAGTATGGGAGTTACGCCTGTCTCAGGAACTTTGGTGATGTCTCACAGGGAATTGAGACTGAGCTCATAACACATAGCAAGCCATGTTCCAGTCCTCTCAGACAGTATAGAACCTTGTTGACAGCCAGAAGACACATCAGGACGAGTTTAGGAAGCCCTCACACTGGCTGAAGTTTCATTCTCTGTTACTTTGCTCTGGTTTCTCATCTTTACATTTGCCTTCCAGTCCCTGATATATTTTAAGGTCCCACAACCCATCAGTTATGCTTTGGCCCTATTTTCCTTGAACACCCAAGAAGGACTTCCATGGACTTTCTGTAATTGGTAGCATTGTCATCATCATTAGGACAAACATATGATTCTTAACATTTCTTGGAAATTCTCCATTACTTATGACTCCAAACTGTACAAAAGAAAGACTTCGAAACTATGTGATATTGGCTAATTATCCTAGACTCCTGAATAGAAAGTCAACCAGCACCATATATTAAGACTTCATGCCTTGCTGGTGTGCCAGCACTATATATAGATAGATTTCTTTTGTCTCATATTTCATGATGCTTATAGCAAAACTGAGAGCCATTCTTCAGTTACATCAGCTGGTGGAAGCACAGTAAGAGGATATAAAATGTCATCTCCAGAATAGCATCCTCAGGTATTAGAGAAAGTGGAATGTTATGCTTTGATTTTAGCAAATTGGTACAAGCCCTGCCGACTTGAGATACCCAGCACATGCCATGATCACTGTACTGGGACACTGTCCTTCCGCAAGTTGTTCACTGGAGCTTCCTTCTGCTTCACAAATTGTTCTTCTTGGCTTATCTTACTCCTTTCTCTACTTTATTCCATGTGCATGGTTTTCATCTGACAAGTACAATTATACGACTAGGAACTGCAGGGCAAAGCCCCTTGGCATGCCAGTTTTAGTATTTTAAATATTGTGACTTGTGCAGTTGTTTGACGTTATTACTTTGGGTGGAGATCTGGAGGAAGCAATTCCAACTAAAAGACATCACTAAAGGCAAAGAGAAGAAAAGGAGATGGAGAAAAAGTCTGGGTGTGTTTCAGATTAAATAAAAAAAGACTTTCTGTTTTTTGAAAAGGAAAATACAAGATAAGAAATGATGTTAGTTGAGAAAAAAATTTTAAAATGACACAATGACTTAATTAAAAATAGGAAGCAAGATGGAATTTGCTACAGGTGAAAGGAGAGAATTTCCAAGAATTTCTGACATTAAATTTCAGAAATATGTAAGATGTGAGGATTATTGTTTATTATTATTATTATTTATTATTATTATTTTATTATTGATAATAAAAACCAGAAAGATATTTGACAAGATTATCAGAACTTCACTTATGCCTGTCTGGAATGTCAGTTCTTAGATCACTGTCAAAACCTTAATCACAGAATCTTAATTCAGAAACATTATAAATATATGTATCTAAAGAGCAATGTTTTTTCTCATTACTCCTTTAAAGCTTTATTATTAGATAAAAAGATATTTCATTTTCAAAATGATTAATATTTAAAGTCATTTTAAAGCTAGTAAAATCTATCATTACAAGATATTTTTCAGATGTATTGGGGAAAATATTTTTCTGCTTCAAAATACACACAATGCATGGAAAGTTCACTGAATCCAAAAATCTGGAAAACCCTGAAACCATGAATTAGGGAGCTTGCTTCATTAGTAAGGGATCAGGCTAAGAATGATCCATCTACACATAGCTTGCTATCAGATTGTGAAAAATCCTACACCTATGCCTGAGCTTTTATGTCTCAAACCATGGAGGGTTAATCAAGGTCTGTCAGAGAAGAGTTTATAAAGGGCTACCATACTAAACACAGTCTAAATGTTCCCTCATTACGCGTATTTAGAAAAAAGTTGATAGAATTTATTATCATTGGAACTAAGAAAATGTTAAGTTTTGGTCGTTTCTCTAAGATACATAATTGCTTCCAATAAACTCTTTTAAGACTAAGCAAGAGCCTTTTTCTCCCCTCCTGGTTCAGCTATTTTCCCTCTTATTCACTGTAATTAAATTCTCCCCAGGCAAACAGGCTTCCCTACCAGGCAGGTATTCCCAGTTCCTCCTAGCCCTAATCATCATCTCACCAGCTCCACACTGACGATTTAAATTCTAAACATACAGTTTTGTTCTAATTTGCCAAACTTTTAATTACCCCTCTAACCTCTGATTCTACAAAGGAGATTTAAAGTGTCAGACCTTCTGATACTCAGATCCCACCTAACCTCTTTGCTGCATCCTACGCAAGGAACTGAACATTTTGCAAGAGTCATTAAAGCACTGGCTGACTGCTGTTTACCTGTCTACTTTTTGATAACCCGAGCATTCTTAATGTTCAGAGACATTTTGTTCCTGGAAGGCATTAGGACTCTAAAATTTGAGAATGTCTTTCCATGACTCCATAACTTAATGTGTACTTTGCTAGTGGAGTTTCTAGACCACTCTAGGCAGAGAAAATACACAGGGAGCTTGTCAGCAATCATGAAATACAAAATGATAAAATATCTTTTAACTCAGCCTAGATTCTGATTCGTCATTTGCCTTACATAGGCTGTTATTCATACTCACCCAGGGCATTGGACCTCCATAAAGTTTGATGAATTAAAACTTGCAAAAGCTTTCCGACTTTAAAAGTCATGGTTTAAAGAATGACCAAAAATTACAAATGGATAGGAAGCATCATAGACAATTCCCTTTAGTTTGAACACAACAATCCTTCTAAGTTTCCTTTATGCAAAATGTAGTATGACCTCTACTATTTTTCCTTAAAGGATGTTGTCTGAGAAAGAAATACTCTCCACAAAAGTGTTTTCCAACAAACTAAATTGATAATAAATACAACAGCACAACATATATGGCGGAGCACAATATTTTATGTCTGACATGTTTTACTTAATGATAATTCAGAATTCTCAAAGCCATGAATATTTGAACTCTATGCATGTGTCAGATTAAATTCCCCAATAATTGTCTTTTTTTAAGAAAAAGAAAGATTTCCATTCTCATCTTATGTCTAGGTAAAATTTTATTAAGAAACACTTAATGTGTTCTGCTTATTTTCATGTAGGTCCTGAATGGAAGTTCAGACCATTATTTCCAATACATTTGCTGTATTATAAATCCAAAGTAAACCTTTATTATAGTTTATACATCAGAATATCATTAAAGGTAACAATGTGGTGATTACTTTTCTTTAGTTCCATTGTTTTATAATATTTTCCTTTTCAGAGTATTAAGTTAGAATGGCAATTATTATAAAAATAACATTGGTGGGAAATGGGCATAAAAATATCAAGCTCAATGATTTTGCTTAGTTCAGAAGAATCATTCTCAGGAAGACCATGGTAACACATAAAATCTATAAATACTAATTTGTCATCCTAGCTTATAAAATGATGGATATGGGAAACAATGATATAAGTGTTAATATATGAAAGAGTATCTGAGTTGTAGGTCAGAAAGTATTTTTATCTGTAATATTTATAGTGAATTCAGCTTTAGCTCCTGAGCCCTCATCCCTTGAGATTTTCTTTGAGATCCAGGCTTAAATGAACCAGAAAACCTTAAATTCAAAACTCATCTCGCATTGCCAAGCTTTACATGGTTTCTGCCTAAAATAATAAATCAAACTTGAAATTCATCCCACATTTGTTGAAAACTCTAATTTCATGAAATCACCAAGGTCCTGAAGCTATAATGAGACTGGTGATAAATGTCAAGCAGATATGGAAATTAGAAACCAAATAAAATAAACAATAAATTCATATAGTCGAGATGACGCAAGCTACTGGTAAACCATCTCTGCTCATCTAAAAAGATAAGAAGTTAGAAAAAATTATAATAATAATAATAGTATAGGCAATTAGCATCAGCTCTTTAGGTGACATCACAGTTGATATTAAAATGTGTCTTGTTTGTTCACAATGCCTTTCCTCTTGGACTAGAAGAGAAGCAGAGGCAGAGCTAGCAAGGATCCTGGTTTTTATCTTTCCTAGCTTACCATGAAATTTCAAAAGATCTACTCTTTAGTCATTGATAATTAAAAATGTACATTTTCTTGTTCCCATGGGAATGATAATAGAGTCAGCACAGAAAGAAAATGTAGAGAGCATTTTTATTATAAACATATGAAATTCCTATTCTTATATATTTATTATAAATATATGAAATTCTTCTTAATTCTAGATGTGTATAAAATGTTGTAGCAAAAATATATATAGTTTGCTATAGGTTATATTGTTAAGCCTTTGTGTAACAAATATATATATTTTTTGTATATACTTTCTGTAAGAAAACATGTATGAGAGAAATAGAATTCTACATATCCTCTAGTAGACTAGTTCATGGGCATATAATATCGTGTTAACCAATAGCATTATACAAGATAAACTTCATGTAAAGCCTTCTTAGAAAATGAAATATACAATGGAATTTACCAAAATTGGATCGTTGTAATATGTCCGATCATATCATACCATTGCCAATTATTTTGTGACATTAACACATCATTCATTTTAAAGATATCAGTTTTATATAATAATTGAGATCATTCTTAAGAGCTCCTTCTACTACTTCCACAATGGAAGAGACAGAATGATGAACTATTTCATCATACTCTCTGTCTAACTTCACTGTGCTTCGTTATGATTTTTCATTCTTACCTCTCGTGACAGCCTGCTGCATAGCTGAGAGGTGATGCCGCTGGTATTACCATGGCAGCTGCATGAAAGTCAAAGCAATACTGAATACTGAAATGGGAATCTTTGGAAATCAATTTTAAAACCATGGCACTCAAACATTTAAAAGACACTGTCTATAGTCTGTTATCCAAACAGAAAGCAATGCAAATATCCATGCAGGCTTATTGTTTGACAACTCATGGGGAAATCTGGGAGGGTACCACGGCTCATAGAAGAAAGGAGGACAACACTATCAAATATATAACATAAACATTATTAGAATCTGAAGATGAAGATAAGGATAGTGATTAAAAGAATAAAAGAACAGAATAAGGGTTTTATTGTAGCTTCTGTATGATGTGTTCTTTGCTGTTGTCTTTAAATTTATAGGAAATCCAGTATTACCTAAACAATATTTTTCATGATTTGCATATTTTCACACAGGGCAATGAACCTTTCATTAAGATGAGATATAGTATGATTTCGTAACTCTTTCCAAACTCATTGAATACCTCATTGTTTATATGTGATAATCAATGCCTGTGTAAAGAAAAAGACCAATTAGACTACAGAAAGATAGTCACAGCATAATAAGATTAATATACTAATGCATCTATCGTATTTTAGAAGCAAAATTTATCTTTGGGAACATGAGTGTGAAAGAGAAAGAGAGTGAGGAACAAGTGACAATTTTAAATAATAAGCCTTCATAAGATATGACATTTGGAGAAAATTTTGAAAGAGTTAGCCTCAAGTCAGGCAACCACTAAAACTTTTGAATTACACTTGGGCAGAAAGCACATAGACAGAAAATATCAAGAAGTATCACAAAGAGCAAGTTAGAATATAATACGTCTTAATGGGTTCTATCAAATATATAACATATACAATATTAGAATCTGAAGATGATGATAAGGATACTGATTTAAAAAAAAGAACAGAACAAGTGTTCTGAGAACCTTGGATAGCATGAAGGAATAAACAACTTCAGTGATAGGCATGAGTAAATCTTTTTAACGAGTAAACAATGTTATCCTGCTAGTGACCCAGAGAGACATTCAAAATGGAGCTTCTCTTTTTGAAGCCTACATTGGGGACTTATGTGATCCTAGGAAGGTTAATCAGATTAATTAAAAGGCATGGCAATTCTGGCTTCAACCCATTAACACAAAGAACATAAGAATGAAAATTTCAAAATTATTAGTGACAGGAAATTAGCCTTTGGAAAGCCTCAGAGATAATGTAATATGTAAGGATATTAACATCAAGAAGATATGTCACCAAGAAAGTGAAAACTGGGTAAACTTGAAGAAAGGAACAAATTCTGAATAATTTATTTATATAATTCATAGTGCATAGCTTGTATAGTAAGAAGGAAAAAGAGCTTAGTAAATATGAGTAGTCTCACAAACAATAACACTATCTATAAGATACCTTCTATATGAAGATGAATAAAATATTAAAAGGTTCAGAGAATTAATATAATCCACAGAATTTCTGAAAAAAATACATTGACAAATTTCATAAAAGTTTCCCAATTAATATTATATCAAATGAATGAAAAATGTAATTCATACAAACTAGTGCCAATTAACAGAAGGAAAAGAATGTACATTAAACAATTACTGTTAATGGACAGAATAATAAATATATGGAACATTAATAAGTATAATTAAGAAATAATAAAATAAGTACTAATAATTAGTTTAAGTATTAAAATTGAGAAATAAAATTAAAAAAAATAAAATTGAGAACAATAAATGTTAATGGGTAGAATAATAAATATACTGAACATTGTAAGATATAGATTTATATAGGTTTTCTCATTAGTTAAAATTTGTCTTTAGTTTTGTGGAGTGTATTGAAAGTATGTCACCTTAGAATTATTTTTGTTCCAATTTTCATGCTTAAGATTAAGAGATAACAAAGTTATGATTTGCAATAATTTTGTAGAGAGTAAATGTGAAAGACTCCATGAAATTCTGAATTTCTTTTCATATTATAATGTAAACCTATTTCATTTTGTTATTTAAATGTTTAATTGATCTCCTTCCTTCCTTCTTTCCTTCCTTCCTTCTTTCCTTCCTTCCATTCATTTCTCTTTTTCTCCTTTGAATAGACCAAGATATTATAACTTTTTATTCAAATGACTAGATGATGTTTAAAAATTCAAAGCATTCAAAATGATGACAGCTGATCATTTCCCAAGCAGACATTCCTCTGCATTCTCTATCTGGCTGAATGTAGTCTCAAAATCATACTACTTTGGTTGGTATTTGGGATCCCCAAATGCTTGATAGTCTCAAAAATCTTCCACTCGAGAGCTTTTTATATGTGGTTCACAGAGTCCATTATCCTTGAGGAGAAAGGTTTCCATCATGGTGTCATTAAAATGTACCCTGGGTTTCCTTAATATGTCTTTGAAGAGCCAGCACCATCTCTTTCTTGCTGTGCAGCTCCTTGTTTACCCTGTGGCTGACCTCTATTCCTAACTCAAATGGTATGGCCTCACTCTCTCTGTCTTTCTGTTTTGTCTCTGTCATTGCCTCTGCCACCCCCTCTCTCTCTTTCTCTCTCTGTGTGTGTATTATGTATCTCAGTCTTTCTCTTTATCCATAAATCTACAATAAACTTCTTTAAAGCTTAAAATAGATGCCAAAACATAGTTATCAATAGAAATTAACATAGTTTCATATAAAATATAATATTTGAAGCTGCACAAAGCATTAGTTTCACATGCTATTTCTATGTTATCACCATGCTCCATCTCATGATATATTATCGAAGGAATCAGAGACATTAATATGTTTTAAACGTTATTAAATATTTTTGTGATTTTCCAAGACAGGGTTTCTCTGTGTATACCTGGCTGTCCTAGAACTCACTTTGTAGACCAGGCTAGTCTTGAACTCAGAGATATGAGTGCCTCTGCTTCATAAGTGCTGGAATTAAAGACCTATGACACCACTGCTTGGCATTAAAATATGTTTTTTTATAAACTTATTTTATGGACTTGAAAAGTTATTACAATACAGATTTTAAAGTATTCAGTAGAGTATTCAGAAACATAGAGTAGAGTAGATGATTAAGAATACCAAATTGCCACTTTTAGTTATATTTCTTTTTTCTTTTTTTGTGATTTATTATTATTATTATTATTATTATTATTTATAATAATAATAATAATATATTCTTTGTTTACATTCCAGAGGCTTTCCCCTTTCCCAGTTCCCTCCTCACCATATGTCCCATTTAGTTTAATCTAAAAATTAAACTCCATCAAGAAGGTTTTTAACTACTAAGAAGAAACTTCAGTTTTTAAAATCTGTATAGTTTCCCCCCAGTCTTTCTAAGTATATTATTCTTCTCTCATGATAAGAACATTTTGGGGACAACACTTGGGCTACATGATCTAAAATTAATAACAATTCTGTATATTCCTAGATGCATCTATGTCAATAAAATTTTTCATCTTTATTAATCTGATTAGGTGTAGTCATTTATAATCTTAAATCCCTCCAATACAGATTTTAGTCACTCTATTTGCCATATTTGAAATACAGAATTTTGTTTGTGGCATAGAAACCCTCACAGATTAGGAACTATGAAGACAGGCCACTCACTTTCTGAAACTGGAATTATGAGCAAGGTGCTCAGTGGAAAGCAGAGTCTACAAATACTGTATCTTTGTTCTACACAGAGGGGACTTTGAAGTGATTATGACCCCAGGTGAGAGAGGTAAACACTCAACAATGTGTAAGTAATGTCTCTGTCATCAAGCATTCTGTTAACTTTTATTTTTACTAAATGAGATAATTTTAGACCTTCTCAAGTATTTTTGTTAGATTGGTTTGCTTTGCTTTGAAAACAGGGGATCATGCAGCCCCAGGCTGGCCTCAGATTCTCTATGTGAGGATTACTATGAACAGTTCAAAGTTCCTGGGAACTTCTGTTCCTTGCATTTCCCCTTCCCAAATCCTGAGATTAAGAACATGAGTCACCATGCCCAGCTTGATTTGAAATCTGAATATTAGCACATCAGGACAGCATTTCTTTTTTTGAATATGCATTTTTCCTTTTTTTATTATTTTCTATATTTTACATTCCAAAGGCTTTCCCCTTTCCAGTTCCCCCCCTCACCATATGTCCCATAAGTCCTCTTCCCCCCCCCATTCCCCAATCACCCCCCTCCCCACCATTTCTTTGTTCTGGTACTCTCCTACAAAACTGGATTTAGTCTTTTCCAGACCAGGGTCCTCTCCTTCCCTTTTCTTGGGAATCTTTTGCTTAGCTAATTGTGTCTTGAGAATTCAGAGCTTCTGGGCTCATTAATATCCACTTATCAGTGATTGCAATCCACCTCACACCAGTCAGAATGGCTAAGATTAAAAACTCAAGAGACAACAGGTGCTGTCAAGGATGTGGAGAAAGAGGATCACTCCTCCATTGTTAGTGGGATTGCAAGATGGTACAACTGCTCTGGAAATCAGTATGGCGGTTCCTCAGAAAATTGGGCATGACACTTCCAGAGGACCCTGTCATACCACTCCTGGGCACATACCCAGAGGATTGCCCTGCATGCAATAAAGACACATGCTCCACTATGTTCATAGCCCCCTTATTTATAATAGCCAGAAGCTGGAAAGAACCCAGATGTCCCTCAATGGAGGAATGGATACAGGAAATGTGGTATATTTATACAATGGAATACTATTCCGCAATTAAAAATAATGAATTCATGCAATTTGTAGGCAAATGGTTGGATCTGGAAAATATCATCCTAAGTGAGTCAACCCAATCACAAAAGAATACACATGAATTGCAAAGACAGCATTTATTAATTCAGTGCTTCATATATATTTTTAAAGGGGCATCACTTCAGCCTAATTATAATGACCCTTGAAAGGATTCTGTTTTGAGTTATAAGCCATCTATTTAACTTACATATAAAATAAACTAAGAAGAAATACTAGCTTCATTATTCAGTAGACTCCAAGACACTGACTTTATGTATTTTCTTTTCAAAGTAAATCAATATTTCAGCATTTGAATTAAGCCTATTTATTCATAAAAATACTGGAAAGTTATCCAGCTATCCATCTTGACTGGTGGCCATAGATGTAAATACAAATTCTGTGAGACCACACACTTGGACAGCATGTTGTATTTCCAGAACCTCATAATGAATCTAGGAGTATCAGAAGTTCTGGCAAATCCACGTTGCTACAGGGGCATGTCCCCTATGTAGTCTGATTCCTCTTACATTTGAAGAAAGTCACATCTCTGTTCCTTTCAGTAGAAATTGTTACCTAGACTAAATAATTTAACATATATATATATATATATATATATATATATATATATATAATGTTTGCAAAATGGAGATTGGCTTAGAAAATGCACAACAGAAAGCATATATCAGGTAATCATTTAATAGATAATCATAAAAGTTAATACTTCTTAAGCCTGTCAATTAAAAAAAAGAAAAAGAAAACCTCAAGTTAGTCATCAAAACACAAGCAGTGTTAAAATTAGGTCCTGTTTACATTTCACTGTGAAATTTACTTTCCACCATTTGGGAGTTTACAAAGAAAAAAAAAACCCTCTTGATTTAAGAATATTTTTCCGTGTTTAATTTTAGTTGTACATTTTTCATTTTTAGATTATTATTTTTTTATTTGAATCTGTAAAGCTGCTAGAAAATGTGGAATACATTACGGAGGTAATCATCTGCTGTTTTACCATTTCCTTCTGGTGCCAGCTAAAATTAAAATGGGAATATCAATGTTTAGAGATTTAAGTGTTAGGCATGATTCAAAGAGCATCTGAAAGAAAAGCCTCCCAGAGAAACCTTTCCACACACACTGAACAGGCAACCAATTTTAGATGCTATTCCTTCAGGTTCCCCAACTCTTCTGCTTAATATTTTTTTTCCTTTACAAAAGTTCAGTTTTAATTAGAGCATTGATGGAATGAAGTATCATAGCTTCACTTCTATAATTTAAATATGGAAAAAAATTACAAAGCAGTTCACGATCTCCCCCAAATGATTATAGGGTTAGCTATTTTCCTGCTGAAGTACCACAAAAATTGTATAATCAGAGGAATCTCGTTTTCCAACATTTGTAAGCAATAAATGAACAACTTTGTAAAAGTACTTTCTTATTGCACTGATCTCCCATTTGATCCAATGCCTTGTAAAATATGTCTTCCTTAATGGTTTTCTATCGTATATACATATACCACATGTCAGTTTGTGGACCTGAAGGTTGGTTCCATGTCTTGATGGTTATAAATATTGGCAGACAAAACACATAAACCAACATGAATGTGTCAGATTCAGAAAGATGTGTAAATTTCTCTCATATGTGAAATAAAGAGGGGAGGGAGAAAGAGGAGAAGAAAAAATGAAGAGAGAAAAGAAGAATGAGATACAGAAAGAGAAAGTGAGGTGAAAATAGAGAATTATTAGAGATAGACTGGAGAGGCAGTGGGAAGTCTGATGGGAGTAATGTGAATAAAAAAGAGGAATAAATGATATCACAAATAAAAAGATGATTAGTTCCCAATCACCCTAGAGAGGATGATTTGAAAGTATTTTCCCAGTTTCTCAGGAAATCTCATATCAAACCGTAGGTCTGCTGACATGGTATCAACAAGGACACCCATGTCTAGTCCCAGCAATCAGAACCAAGGAGGTTCTATGCTGCACCAATCATCCAGGTTAATGGTTCTCCAATAACTATGTATTTGTCAGCTGTATGGCCTTTGAATGCTAGGTGTTTATGAACCATAAAATCCATGTAAGCTGCTGCCACACTAAATGATACTCCTAGACTATTCAGTACATTCTTTGTTTGGGCAGGAGCACAGAACAAAGGCTACAGCCAGCATAACTATGGGGGCTGAGCGTATGTACACATGATCTGTCTGTACACATGAGATATGTTACATATTAACATTTATTAAATAAGCAAAGGGATATTAAGAAGTTTGTTCCAAGTAACCATGAGACTTCAACCTGGAGTTAAGAGAAAGTCAAAATAAGAACATTGCAGAGAGCAAACTTTCTCTGAAGTCTTGGAAATGTCAGATAGGCTGAGGAAAATTCAGTGTAAGATGCTAGTTTACATTGGGGAAAAGATTGCTAGTCAAATGGCATCACAAGTGTTTATAAAACTAAGCAATAGAACAAAGACATTGAAGAACATAACTTTGGAAACAAACAACAGGTTTAAATATGCATATATTTGCATATCTAGATTTGCACAGGTGCATCTTTGTTAATGACTTAAATTGCATAAAATGTATATGAAGTGTGTGTGTGTGTGCGCGCGCACACACGCACGTGTGTTGGGAGAATTTCCCCAATAGGGATTTTATTAAAAAAAAAATTGATAAAAGCTAAACGCAACCAGTAAAATCTCAATGGCCTTTCAGTTAAACACTGATGGTTCAGCATTTCCTGTGCACATGACAAAGCTTAAGGATGACATTAGGAATTCATTTTGAGGTCAAGAGAATAGGAAGGGGAAGTTGACAATTATTTTTAGAAAAGAGGAATGGTGAAAAATTATTTGAATTACAGTTTAACAGACTGATGGGATAATATTTATTGCCAATGAATCAAAGGAGAAAGTTTTATTTCTTCAGAAAAGAATTAATACCCACTCTAATCTTAGACTTATCATTGATGTTGTAGGGTACAAAACTACAAGTCCATTTTGTCTGCATTGTATTGAAAAGACAAAGGAGGAATAATGAGCAGAAAGGGTAGGGAGAGGAAAAGGTCATGAATGCTCCGACACAGAATAAATGCCTGCCATGTACAAGGCACTAGATGCCAGCCCCTGGGCCACAAATTAAATAAAGCGACAAGGAAAGTTCTCAAATTTCTTGACACTAGAACATTTTAAAGCAATTTCAGCCCAATGCAAACATATCAGTAAGTGGTTTCTAGATGATAACAATTTTCCCCCACTAATTGTTCTCAACATTGTCATTTATGTTTTGAAATTAGTTTTAGGGCTGGCCTATTAAAAAAAGTCAAATGAGGTGAATTCCTAAAAAATTGATATGGGGTAACATCATATATAATAAAGTGCCCTTAGAGAAAACACCCTGAATATTGTCATGTTAAGTAATTGTATAGCATTCAGTAGACAATGACTTAATGCTAAAATAAATACAGCTTATGATAGTTGGGCAGGATATTTATTGATCTTCAAAAAACCATGAAACCCAGGAAGTTTTCTTTCTTCCTTTGCTTTTTGTTGCATTCTGATTTGGTTTGGTGTACATTATTAATAAACCAAACCAAGACTCCCAGATCATTCAATAAATACTTAAAATAAACATTTTTGTCAAATGCATGTCAAGTACCATTTTGGTGTTTTGATGCTACTTGCATCACATATAGATGTGATTTGTTTATATTTCAGACAACAGTACCTGCTGACTTTCATTATCTAAAGTTCCAAATTGCTGTTTTGGACACAGCAAGCTTCCTCCCCCACCCTAACAGTTACAATAAACAGATAAGTCGAAAATCTGGTGGAAATTGAGCAGTAAGAGCTTTTCATCATCACTGATGATGAACGTCCCACTGATCAAAGTAGGGGAGAGTTTTAGGAAGCTCTTTAAGAGACTGCCAGGGGCTTTTGTACAATGGGAGTGTGCCTTGAGTTAGGCGAAGCGCCTGTTACACAATTAACCTGAGGAAAAAAAAATTGCTATAGGAAAGATTTATAGGATTTTAGATCATTGGTTTGCTTATTCACGTAGGCTGTGTCTACCATGCATCTATCACCATAGTAGCATCTAGGGATGAAAATGTAAACTTTTATCTTTTTTAAAAGAGGTAATATGATAAACCAATAAAAAGAATTCAACAAAGATGCATTATGAGTATTGTGTGAATGTGTGAGTTAATAAAATGTGTGTTTGTGTTTTTTTCCCTTTGAGTAAAGGATAGATTTCAAACAATGCTTGCAATCTTTTTTTTAGTATTTTTTTTTCTGTTTTCAAATACTTTAGTTTTTCTCTTGTTAGTATGTTTTATATGGGGCATAGATAAACATTAACAAACAATATAGGATACCCTAGGTTCCATGAAAATCCCAATAAGAGAACTGCAGGTCAGAAACTGAAAATTTTTCAGTGCTTGATACCTCTAAAAATTTCATTTTTCTAAGAGAAATTTATCTGCATTTACAGGAGTGGTACTTACAAAATATCAGTATCTACAAAAATGTGTTGCTATTATGGCTGGAAAAGCACATAAATATTCAAAAAGTAGCACTATTATATATACATAGTAAGAAGGAAATGTCCAAGGGAATGTTCATTCACCTTCATGTATAATAACTTAGCATTTTATCATCGAACATCTAAATATTGATATCATGGGTAAACTGTACTATATACTACTCAGAATGTGATACATGATAGATGGAATTTGCTTACAGATACAAGACAATGAATACATTTTCAAATGGTCAGAATAAGTTAACTTCTCCCCCACAAACTTATGAGCAGTGTCAATCATTCCCAGGACATATTCTCGCAAGTAAAATAGCTATATCAAAACTGACAGGAAATAAAACATCATTGGCTTAGATATAAATTCCAAATACATCAATATATGAATCATTTTAAAGCAATAATTTATAAAAGCACCTAATATAAGCATAAACATCTTTATATAGATGCAGTTAAAACTTAAAATGACTCTTTAAGCCATGATGCTTTAGTGTGTTATAAAATGCTATGCATTAAGTTAATGCTTAATAGAATAAATTTACTTTGAATAAGCAAAGAAAGCCCAGACAGCATTTTTTTCCTTTGGTTAGCTAACATAATTTTTAAAGCTGTTGTATTTCTAAATTGTTTGACATATATAACCATATAAGCACCAAATAGAACTATAAAAAGAAATCCAAAATATATTAAATTGTCACAGTGCTCACATGAATATTTATGCTGACTTCATTTTATTTGATGTAACTAGGAGAGGTTAAAAGGGAGGAAGAATACAAGCAGGCCCTAAAGAGATATCAAAATCCAGGAATAATTTTACTCTTCATAGCACAATGTAAAAGAAAAACAGAGACCTTGAGTAGACCTGAATTCAGGAGCAGGGAGGGAAAGGACAGGCAGTGATAAATGTCAAGCCTTCATTTATAGATGACTGCTGGGATCCCTTGGTAATTCTCAACCTTCCTAATGCTCTGATCCTGTAATACAGTTCTTCATGTTGTAGTGACCGCCAACCATAATTATTCCATTGCTCCCTCAGAACTATAAGTTTAATACTGTTGTGAATCATAATGTGAATATATGAAATTTGTATAACTCATATATGACCTCCAAAGGTATCACAATGTACAGGTAGAGAACTGCTGAGTCTACATGATCAAATTCCAAAGCACATACACCCGTTTATTTTTTTCTGTCAATATTAAAATCCCATTTTTCCAGGCACGGTAGTGCATACCTTTAATCTTAGTCTAGGGAAGGCTGAAGCAATTTGGTGTCTGTTAGCTTGGGGTATGGTGTACTGGACAAGTTCCAGGTCCTGAACCAGGACTACATACAAAGACCATGGAAGAAGAAGAAGAAGAAGAAGAAGAAGAAGAAGAAGAAGAAGAAGAAGAAGAAGAAGAAGAAGAAAAAGAAGAAGAAGAAAGAGGAGGAGTAGGAGGAAGAGGAGGAGGACAAGGAGGAGGAAGACGAGGACAAGAAGGAAGAGGAGGAGGAGGAGGAGGAGAAGGAGAAGGAGAAAGAGGAGGAAGAGGATGAAAAGGAGAAGGAGGAAAAGAAGAAGCAATCTATGGAGCTTAAATGTGCCAATGTTCAGTCCTATTTTGCATTAATTATGCAGTTCCATGAATTCAAGGGTGTTGGTTCATAGTTCTTCCCTTTCTGTAGGAGTGGGGAGGAAGTGAGGGTGCAGAGATTAAGAGCACTTCTTCCTATTGTAGAAGAGTGGCCCAGTTTCCAGCACCTACACAGTGGCTCACAAGCATCTGTAACCAAAGATATATGGGAGTCAGTACCTTGTTCTGGTCTCTGTAGGCACTACATGCATATATGCAGCATATACATTCATGCAGGCAATATGTTTGTACAAATAACTTAAAAAGGTTAAGTACTATAAGGCTTCTAACCCATAGTATTTACTTTCATATGATTATTTTCATAAGGGTTAGAGATGCCTACAATCTTTACAAAAGAAAATTGCACCTATATCATTGTAAAGATAATGGAACTGTTTAAAAAATGTTGTGAGGTCAACAAATAGGAACTGGACATGTAACTATTTTATGGAGATGAATCAATATCTAACAAAATATGTAAGATCTGAGTTAATTTTACTCTATCTTTCTGACAGAAATTTGTTTATATCAAATATCCAATTTCATATTTTCTTAAATTATAGCTTATCTATTAAGTTAATATTTTACTTGATCACTTATTATTTTTCTATTATATTATAAAAGAGAAAGGAAAGAGAAATAGGGACAGACAAAATGAGCAAAGAACATGTGTGAGTTAAAAGGCTTAAATTTTTCTGTCTTCCTTGGTAGAAAAAGTGTCCTCTCAGTTCAAGTAAATAATACCCACAGTTTGCAAACATACTGGTCCCATGTGTTCAGCTGGGATTCAAATCCAAGTTTCTTCTCATGTTAGGCACTAAATTAGTAGCTGTACCTATATACCTTTCTATGATTTCAATATTCAAGTGGGAGTTCCAATTGTTAAAAGACTTGGGCTCTTTCAGAATAAATCAGTAGATTTGTCTTGGACTCACATTTGTATGGCTTTGTTTGGAGGTACTGGAACTTCCTGATATAGCACCTAGATGGAGGATGCAGGTCACTATGGTGTGATTTTTTTTGGGGGGGGAGGGGATGCAACTGATCCCTAGCCTCTATCACTCTGCTCTCTGGATTCTGTAAGGTGAAAAACTGCTCTTTATCTCACATTCTTGGCATGATTTTCACCATTGCCATAGCTGGATAAGAAAGAGTTGGGTCAGTCTAAAAACAAAACAAAACAAAAACTCTGAATACCAGAAGATTTTTATGTAAGGTATTTCGTTCCATCATTGAAAGCCAAGTAATGCCTTGACATAGAGGGCAATTAATGGTAAGCCTAATAAAACAAAGTCCAGCTGTGAGAAAATGCTTTTGACTAAAATTTCACCTAATAAGAGAGAATTGAATTCCTTTAGTCAATCTTCAAGACTGGCTGCTATTCCTTTGTCTTCACACTGTCTTCTTTGAAGGTCAAGTTCCTGAACTTTCAGAAGGTCATTATTGTCTGCAACAATGCCCCAAATGGTTGAATTGATACAGTCCTGTTTTAAATATAATCCCCTACTAGTCACTGTAGCATAAATTGGACTTTTTGTCCTTGCAATTTCACTGTTTACATGTCTGCCTAATGTCTGTATAATGGTGTTAAAAAATCTATCATTTGGGGCAGACAAGATGGCTCCATGAGAAAATGCTCTTGGTGGTTAAGCAAAGTGACCTGAGATCATCCTTGGAACCCACGTAAACATTAGAGGAGAGAATCTGCCCATAGAAATTCTCTGGCTTTGGCAGTATTCACTCTGTCCTTGCACACCTTCTATACACATTATATATAGACTCACGCATGGTTTCTGAACAAAAGTATAATGCTCAGTACTTTGTATTTCTGTAGTTTTTTGGTTGTTTCAGTTTTTTATTTCGATTTTAGGTTTTGATTTTTTTTTTTTTTTTTTTTTTTTGGAACTGAGGATTGAGCCCAAGCCCTTGTGCTTGCTGGGCAAGCATTCTTGCACAGAGCTAAATCTGAAACCCTATATTTCTATAGTTTTAAAAATTATTGATCTTTGAGACTGTTCCTTGTATAGTGATATGAGTGATTTTCAGCTCAAGAAATAGACTGAACAATGCTTTTCTAACTTTAAATTTTTGAATGCCAATGAGGAAGGAACAACAGCTGTTGAAAGATACTGGATAATAGAAAACACTGCTGAATTAGAGTAACCTGTATATTTTAATGATTTTTTGTTTTGTTTTGTGTTTTGATTTAATGTTTCTTTACTAGATATATTCTTTATTTACATTTCAAATGTTGTCCCCCTTTCCTGGTCCCCCCCCCACTGAAAATGCCCTAACACATCCTTCCACTCCCACCACCCTGTCCCAGCATTCCCCTTCACTGGGGCATCTAGCCTTTTCAGGACCAAGGGCCTCTCCTCCCTTTATGTCCAACTAGGCCATTCTCTGCTGCATATGCATCTGGAGCCATGGGTCCCTCGATGAGTACTCTTTGGTTCGTGGTTTAGTCCCTGGGAGTTCTGGGGATATTGGTGGTTCACATAGTTCCTCCTATGGGGCTGCAAACCTCTTCAGATCCTTGGGTCCTTTTTCTAGCTCCTCCATTGGGCACCCTGTGCTCAGTTCATTGGTTGGCTGAGAGTGTTCCCCTCTGTATTTGTCATGCACTGGCAGAGCCTCCCATGTGAGTGTTCCCCTCTATATTTGTCATGCACTGGCAAAACCTCCCAGGTGACAGCTGTAACAGGCTCCTGTCAGCAAGCACTTGTTGGCATCCATAATAGTGTCTGGGTTTTGTAATTGTATATGCCCTAGGAGGGGCAGTATCTGGATGGTCTTTCCCTCAGACTCTGCTCTATACTCTGTCTATGTATCTCCTCCCATGGCTGTTTTGTTCCCCTTTCTAAGAAGGACCAGAGTATCCATACTTTGTTGTTCTTTCTTCTTGAGCATCATTTTATCTGTGAATTGTTTCTTGGGTATTCCAAACTTCTGGGCTAATATCTACTTATCAGGGAGTGCATACCATAGGTGTTCTTTTGTGATTGAGTTACCTCACTCAAGATATTTTCTAGTTCCATCCATTTGCTTAAGATTTTCATTGTTTTTAACAGCTTAGTAGTATTCCATTGTGTAAATGTACCACATTTTCTGTATCCATTTCTCCATTGAGGAACATCTGGCTTCTTTCCCACTTCTGACTATCATAAATAAGGCTTCTATGAACATAGTGGAACATGTGTCCTTATTCCATGCTAGAGAGTCCTCTGGCTATAGTCCCAGGAGTGGTATAGCAGGGTCCTCAGGTAGCATTATGCCCAATTTTCTGAGGACCTGCCAAACTGATTTCCAGTAGAAGTCAGAGAATGTTTTGTGTTGGGGGAGAGGTTTTGTCTATATTTTCACAGATGATGAAAGACTATGTGTTCAATCAAAATTGGTAAAGATGCAATCTAAGCAAGAGAATCTTCCACATGAAAGGCCCAACTCAAGGACGGAAAAGACAGAAATACAACAATTCAGATGGCACAGAAACTGATCCATCCCCCACGCACCTTCACCCCCACACAAGGACAGCTTAACATGTCAGCTGAAGCACAGATGATTAATCAGACTGGAAGACTGTACAACCTTGATGCTGAAATGGACATTTTCTGACTGTAGTTTTGAAGGATCATCATATCAGTGAATAGTCATAAAGACATTCAGACTCTTACGTTTATAAGACTCACAATTGTTTCTGTTGTAACAGTTACACTGTGTATGTATTTTAGCTTAAATAGAAAGAGGGAAGTTGCAGAGTATTTGAATCCACAATTTGACTGCTCTGGCAAGGGATCACATCCAAAGACCTTCTAGGTGTGTTGGATCCAGCTGGTATGCAGACATGCCATATATGCCTTTAATCCCTCTGCCTGGAATACAGACATGCCCACAATATACACTTTTAATCCCAAACAATCAAAATGAGGTTAATTTATAGAAAGATGCAGCCATGTTTGAAAGTGATGTCTAATTGAGAGGCAGACAAAGTGATGAATGAAAGAAAGATTTTTGCAGGATGAGTCTGTGATAGGTTATGCCCAACTCTCACAAGAATAGCACAGGAAAGAGAGGACTTGATAGAGCAGTGTAGGGAGAGAGGCAAGAAGCCATTCTTACTCGGACAGTTTTACAGCGACAAGTTGCAGAAAGAACAAACTCAACCCATTTGAAGACGGAAGGAGCCAGAGAATGAGAATGAGGAAGAAGATTAGAACAGATTGTTTCTAGAATTAGTTTGAGGCCAAGCAGAGCAATTCGATTAGAAGCCAAGAGAGGCCAATTTGGATCAGTCAGATTGGAGAGGAGATTTGAGCAGGAACAGCTGGGTTAAGTCAGAGATCTAGAAAGAACTAGAAAGGGTGAGCTTATTCAGCAGTGAGCTTCCGTGATGGCAATTACATTGCATATACATAGGCGTTACGTCTATCTCTTTTTATATACTGAGTACCTGTATAAATCCTATATTTCCCAGCACATCTAATTGTGCCTTCAAGGTGTAATTTTGAAACTGCTCAATTTAAAAGTATATATTTTTGAAGTTTTAAAACCGGTACCTGAACTGGCCTTCACAGAATTTTCACCCAGTTGTATTTCTACCAATAGTAGATGAAGGAGGCATTCCCACACCCTCATCAATATCTCGACTAATCTGGTCACTAGTTCCCACATGGTAAGTAGAAAAATTATCTTTCAGTGTTCTGATTTTCTTTTTTAAAATATGTTTTTAAGTTATTTTTGTTATACATTTACATTTAATTCATCTCTTTGGAGTAAGACATAATTATCACTTAAGTTAAATCAACATTTTATCTATTTATGGCCTAAAATGATAACATTTATAAATTATTAACCATTCGTGTGTGTGTGTGTGTGTGTGTGTGTGTGTGTGTGTGTGTGTGCATGTTTGTCTGTGTGTGAGAGAGTCTAGGTGCCCTGTGCAGGGTACATATGAGCATGTATGTGGAGGACAAAGTGAAACCTTATGTATTCCTCTTCATGTAATCTCAAACATTCATTGGTCTGGAGCTCAGTAAGCAGGCTAGATTTAACATCCAGGAATATTCCAATCTATGCCTACCTAAAACTTGTGTTATAAGTGTGTACCATCTCCCCTAACTTTATTTTACCTTAATTTAAGGGTTAAACAGATTTGCAACACTTAATCTATTACATGTCCTAACTGCATAAACAAATGAACTTTAACAGACTTTTATCTTATGTTGATATACCCATTTATGTAGCATTATCATTTATGAAATATTTTAAATATGTTTCATAACTAATAAGCCATTTTCTATGTATGGAATTTTTAGTTAAAATTATAATTTTTATGTGGACAAACTTTATACAATGTAATCACCCAGTGAGCCTAACTTCAGATATTAATGGACCTTAAAATTTACATTGTGACAAACTTTCAATCTAAACGTACAATGCCACCTTGCAGAATTCCATACAGTAAACATATATTTCAATGACATGTAGGATACATATATTAATTCGCAAAATGTCTAACCTCTTTTTTTTCTGTTGGTAAATATTGATAAGATGTACATAAAATATTTCTCTAAATTATTGATTTAAAGACTAATTTGTGAGTAGGAATCATTTGTAAATTGAAGGGCACCTGCCTAAAAGACATTTAAAAACTTAAAAGCATTATTCCTAAACACATCTTTGTAGAAACATATGGTCTGGAGGAATGATAGCTCAGCAGGTGAAGGGACTTGCCTGCCAAGCCTATGCAATCTTTGAAACCCTCATAGTAAAAGGAGAGAACCCACTCCCACAAATTTTCCTCTGACCTCTTAATATGTGCTATGAGACACAAGCAAGCATACATGTACAGGTGCACCAACAGAAGCATGCACAAAAATATTTTAAACACAACTTTGTAAGAAAATTAAAATATGGATGAAATGACTGAAATTTTAAAAATTGTGACAAGCGTTTTGATGAAGATCTTAATTTGATAGTGACTTTTTCTTCTGACTTCCAGACTCACACACATTCACATATGAGAGAGAGAGAGAGAGAGAGAGAGAGAGAGAGAGAGAGAGAGAGAATGAATGATGGAACATTTACCACCACCACATGTCAGTGAGATCAAACCTGTCCCATCTTTCACATGAAACATGCAACTCCTAAAGCAAGGATCACAGATTTCCCCAAGCCAACTCCTACTGACTTTTTGGACCTACTATGAGCTATAAAGAAAACGGAGTAGGAAATCTAGAGGTGAAAGGGACATCATTGTCTCATCAGGCAAAGGAGAATGAAGGAAAAACGGTGCATACAGCGGCCAGCGCTCTACACATGTCCAGTTCTCCAGTGTTCTCAAAATCTTTGCCAAGAACAAGACTATCAATTCCTGCAAAGTGCGGCAACAGTAGACACCCTGGCCCCCTCTGTGCAGTCAAATCACCAAGTGCCTTTCCAGTGTAAGGGCAATCTGCTGGCACACAAAAGGAAGAGAAAGAGGCTTGAAGAGGAGAGATTGGCTAGTGTTAGAGATTTTCCACAGGGTTCTATGGTTGCTATAGAAACCATTTCTTTTGTTTGTACATATTCAGAACAGCTGCTTCTTTTTGGCTTCTGGTGCCAGGGATGCCATGGAGGTAACTGAGGGGAGAGACTCACCACAAGTCTGACACAGAAACTACTTTCCAGAGCCAGAGTACTTTTATTTCACCCGCTTTAGATTTCAGGGGCAGAGTGGAGTCAATATGGCTTCTGAATCTTTGTAAGGAACTTTAAAAAATAAATTCCAACAAGGTGTTCTTTAATAGTCCTAGTCCAGAGATGATGTGCTAATTTGAACAATACAGCTCCACGCTTTTGTGCTCCTATGCCTTGAAACACTCCAGGCTATTACAACCTCAGATATATGCAAACTATTGCCAGCCCTCCCCAGGCAGGTGGTTTTATTTTTATTTTTTTAAATCAGGAGAAAAATATCCCTTTCAAATGCACACAAATCCCTCCATACCTTTCCGAGCCCTAATTAATTTCTCTAATTAGAGCCTTTTCTGGTGGCAACCATTTACTAAGTTGAATGGCTGCATAAAAACAAATTTAATGAATATGCATAAACTAATAATCTTCACTGAATTAACACCCCTGTTGCCCACACACTGCTATTGAAACCAGCTTATTAGAGTCTTTAGTAGACCTCACGGAAGAAGGTTATCTCCAAGGAAAAGGCAGAGAAAGGCTGTTTGCAGGACAGACTCTACAACAACTTCCAGTTTATGCATTTTGTATATACATGTGTAATATTGGCATATTTTCATATATAATATATTCATTTATCTATAACTCACATAGACCTAAATAACATGGAATAAAATACTCAAGGGATTAAAATAATTGAAGCAAAACAGTAAAAACAGCATCTGCAGGAGTAGTAGTCAAATAGCACAATACACAAACTTATAATGCAAATACTCAGAGTAGAAGGTACAGCTGTCCTTATAAACAAATTAATATTGAACATAGGTGTATCATCATGTTTCTGGCCTGCTCAGACTTTACAAAAGTGTGAGATGAGAGCAAATGATGCATCTGTTTTTAAATGAAAATGTATTCATCATTTGTCCAACTAGGGACTTTTAAGGCTCATATTTGTAGTTAAGATCCAGGCAACATTTGGTTGGTTTAATTTGGTATATGCAGATTTTCACAGGTGCTACCTCTTATTACTCAGCCATGGCAATTGAACTACATATTTGCTTAAAACGTATCATATCAATCAATTTATTTTATCTTTTTAAATCTCATCAAACCCGAGTCAACATATTTTGAGTGGTTCAAAATATAAAAAAAATAGGCAACATCTTTAATGTTTATTTTATTAAATAAGAAAATTTTCTGAACATGTATATTGAATCTCATGCATACTCATATTCAATTATTCAAATATCAATATATTAGAACAAAATATTTTCACACCAATTTCAGTTAACTATATGTTACTAAAGGCAAGAATGACAGTAACAGGCATACTCACTAATCCAGCTTTTACCAGCATTAATTGGGAGAAATGTCTAACCCCTTTAAATAACAATTTGTGTAAGACAATGATTCCAAGTCTTTGAAGAATAAATTAAAGATATCTAAATGCATATGGAAATTATAAATGTTACATGATTCTGTTATGTTAATAAATAATTTTACTTTTCATTTTATTTTGATCTGATATTTTTCAACATTATCGATTACCTACGTATCAGATCTTGAATGCTCCAAATAGCATAGCTAAAGTCCCATTGTACTAGGTTTAAATTAAACAATTTACCACATCTCTCAAACAGAAGTTTATTATTACAGTACTTTTAAGAAGCTCTAAAGGGAAACGATATCCTGGCAGTTGGGAGCCAAGGCATAATACAAAGTCACAAAGTGCAACACACCTCACACAAGAGGATTATTAGGAGGAAAAAAACCAGGAAGGTAGGCTGCTCCACACAGGTAAGAAGACAACCAGGAAACCAGCAGAAGGCGGGCCTTATGTAAATTTTCTAAGGGGGTAGAACTTTTCAGGGTGAGATTCCAGAGGGAGGATTGGTGGAATTTCAAGTCCTGGGATTGATGGGATTTTGTGCTTAGGGATTGTTGGGTCTCTGTGGCAGACCAAAGGATTTCCTGTTCATGGATTGGTGGGATTTTTTTTTTTTCTTTTAGCATGGGCCTTGGCCAATCTCCATGCTCAGGGCTTCTGATCATTAAGGAAGTCTGGGGAGTGAGGCACAGCCACTAGAGAGCCTCAGGGTATGTGTGTGTGTGTGGGGGGGAGGGTTGGGGCTCAGGGTACATGTGTATGTGGGGGGAGGGGGTTGGGGCTGCTGCCCATGTTTCTGCCTTGAGGATTTACAATGTTTGCAAAGTATACAAAGTTTACAAATACAATCCAAATTGGTGAGAAGCCAACAGTATTCTAATATTACACTAATTCCCGATCTGGAATTCCCAGTCTCAGTAAGTATCCACCAGGTCCCTTGCTCGCATTCCCTTGTAGTAATTGGGCATATACTTGAAGTTACATTCTCATTCTTTTCAATTTCTGAAGAAGTTTCCATGAATTCTTGCAAGGTTACCCAGGAATCCCAGATTTATTTCTCCATCATTCTAGAGATCAATTCCTGTCCTCACGTATCATAGAGAGTCTCTCAAATATGGGATAGGTTCTGCCTTCCTACTGTACAGTTCACATTTCTCTCTGACCTACAAGATATTTCATGTTCAAAATCCAGACAATATGCTGTTGCAGGTTGATGATGTTCCACATATATACTATATATATATAATGTGTATTTACATTTTTACTTGGAGAGGTTCATCTAATTAATATACAATGTATTTTGATAATAACTAGCTACTCTCTACTTTACCCTTCAACTCCTCCTGGACCCCCTTCTGCTATGCTACCTCCAAACTTAATATCCTATTTTTAATTTTTCTTATTAACTCAATGAGCCAAATTAATGTTGCTCATATGTGCAGGGTGTAGATTCATTCACTAGAGCATGGGAAATCTCAGGAGATATCTCACAACAAACCTGACTTTCTCATTACCAGTAGCCACCAATGAACAATAGCTTCTCACCCACTGTGTAGGGACTCACACATTTTCCTTATATCTGTGACTCTGCTTTCTTTCTTTTTTTAAAGCATATTTTCTATATTCTTTGTTTACATTCTAAAGACTTTCCCCTTTTCCTGTTCCCCCCTTACCATATGTCCCATAAGTCCTCTTCCCTCCACCCATTCCCCAATCACCCCACCACCATTTCTCTGTTCTGGTACTCTCCTACAATACTTTATCCAGTCTTTTTGGGGACCAGGGTCCTCTCCTTCCTTCTTGGGAATCTTTTGATTTGCTAATTGTGCCTTGAGTATTCAGAGTTTCTGGGCTAATTAATATCCACTTATCAGTGAATGCATTCCCTGTGTATTCTTTTGTGATTGGGTTAGCTCACTTATCTGCTTTCTACCAGTTTTTACTTAGCATTTGGCTTTTGTCTTAGTTTGCTTCTCAGTTTCTGTAATACAGTGGCCAAAGTCAATAGGGAGGAGAAAAGGGTTTATTTACACTTATGACTTAGAGTCCATCATGGAAATCCAAGGCAGAAGGTTGAAGCAGAAAGCATGAAGAAATGCTGCTTGTTGACCTGCTTCTAGGCTCTTATTCGGCTTCTTTTCTTATACAGTCAAGGGTCACCTTTCTTGGGATACCAGCCACAGTGTGATGGACCCTCCCATGTAAATTAGCAATCATAATATGCCTCACAGATATGTCCAAAAGTCAGTCCATTGGAAGAAATACCTGAACTGAAGATCCCTCTTTCCAGGTTGACAAATGAAGCTGACGTGGCTTCTTTTATATTCAGCATTACACTATTCCAATTACTAGAGATGATGTGGCACTTTTTACTGAAGACTGACTTAATTCATTTCATGTGTAGCAAGGTAAATCGCTTTGCGCATTCCTCTGGAAGGCACTTTTAGCCTAGTGACATTCTTCCCTTTGTGTATTTGTTGCCTTTGCTAATTTTCAATAATTATTTATTCAATTTAATAGTCATTATAATAGTGGTTCCAATAAATATGAGTACTGAAGGTATTTTAAATAGAATTTATTGTATACATTTAAATATAACTATCCATAACTTCTTACCTAATAATAAAGTAATTTTCATGGTAAACTTGGGCTCTTTCTTTTTTAACCTTTAATCCCTTCAAAATCCTGTTACTTCATACTGGTTTTAATATTTCATGAATACCACTAAGCTATTAAATTATAGCACCTACTTTATATATAAAATTCTAGAGTATGTATAATCACTTCTTAAAAATAGATCAAAATTTTTCTCATCATTTTAGATGGCATCTGTTGGTGAGAATGAATTTACTATTTGGTATTCCTTGTATTGTACTACTGGTACAATAGACTCTACACTAAAGAAAAGAGGCGTGATATAAGAAAGTTTGGGTTTAAAGTGTTATAGTCAAACTATTGAATTACCATCCTCTAAGAGACCAAATATATTAATATATTCTGTAGCCATAGCTATAAGTCTTTAGGTTAAATATTAATATTAATCTCAATTTTAAAATGAAGAAAGTAGGAATGAAAAATAGGATTGTAAAAGGCTGGTCTCAGCCAGTGAGAGCTTTGAAGTTGAACCTACCTATTCTGTTTTTTTAAAAAAGAGGTTTTCTTTTTCAATACATTTTATACTTCTACTGTATTCTGCAAGCTATTGCCTACTTGAAAACTTCTATTTCAAACTTGTCTAGTAACGCACAAGATGTATCAATGTGGAGCTTCATAAAATGTAATAATGTCATGGATCTTATCCTATTTTCTCCAAAGCAGTATCATGTACTTCTACACCTGGCATAATTTGTGGTATCTCTTTTCCTCTTCCATCTGACTTCCATTGACTAAAAGTCTTGTTAAAGTCAAATGAGCATCACAGCTCTGGGCTCAGGAATGAATGGAAACACATCAATATTTTTTAAATATAACACCTTGAAAGCTGCGTTTTCATCAAACAGAATCGATAATGGAGACCAATTAAGGCAGTAATTAAACTAAATATAACTTCAAGATTTATACCTCTAGCATTTGACTAGCCCTTCCCCTCCCCATATCATCAAATTCTTTGCATTAAATATTCATTTAATAGATGCCAATGCAAGTAAGGTGTTGTCTCATTTTGAGAGTGTTACAACAGAGGATAAAAGAGACATGGCTCAGAGAAGCCATGCAAAATGTTATTTTCCATAAAGATAAACCCTCAGTGCCTGCTTATAGTTGGATCAATTCCTCTCCTGGAGCTTTGCACCTGTATGTTCTCAAGTAACCAGCTGCTGTGCAGTTTCACCTTACTTGGTTCAGGTCAGTGCCTTCATGACTGTGAGAGTGTATACATACAATAGTAATTAATAGCCATGCTGAATTAGAACCATTCTCCAGCAAGCTAAGTCTGAATTTCCCTTAATCAACAAATTATCTATCTGTAAACTGATACAGCTTATTCTTAAATGTCAAAGAAATAGTTTATAAAAGAACTTACAAATAAGGATTTAAAAATAAAAACGGCTCTAAAACCAACACTTCCCAAATCCGATGCTGGGAATTTTAGAGATTATGAAAATGTATGTATATACCATTACAGACACAGATGAATACACATAATTAAAATAATTAAATCATGCATATCTGATCATATGTTCACAAGATATTAATATGCCTTTGAAATACACAAGTTATAAAGAAATTTTAGGGTCCAAAAACTTGTAATTTCCTTATATATAAAGAGAAAATTCATAGATAAAGATTTCACAAAGGTTTTAAGTACTGTTTCTTATACAGATATAGCATTACATATATAATAATAGGAATAGTAAACTATAGTCAACATCAAATCAAACATCATGTGGTTATTACAATCAAAAACTAATATAACTTTAAGGAGATATCATAATGATGTAGAGGAGTTTTACTAGGGCAATATGAACTAAAAATTGTTGAAAACTAGTAAATAAAGCAAATTAAAGAAATACCTATTGGTGTGTTGGGTAGAATTTTGAGGCAAATGTCCTTACTTGCACAGTTTACAATGAAAAATCTTCCCTGCTAGCTAGCAGGCAGAATACCTACACAGACATGGAAAAATTAGATAGGACCATGTAGTATTCTGGGAAGTAATATCAGTTTTGGTCCACAGAATGGAGTTGATCATATAGAGATGGACTAAGCACCATTTACCATCCTACAAAAGAGACCACATAGAGGCAGACCTAGCACTTGCCTACTGCTCTAAGTTAAACGTGTTAACTCTTAATTGATGTTTACAGATCTTGTAAGTGACAGAATTCTCTGACAACTGTATCTTATTCTCAGTTTGTTGCTAAATCATTTAAGTAGGAATGGGACATATCCTTTTGGGCTTCATGAAATGAATTGATGTATATAAGTTTATATCATATCCCTCTCCCCCTCCTAACTACCACCATGTGTCGAAAAACTACACAAATTCATGGCCCTTATTTTTAATTATTATATACAATATATTATAAGTATTTACCTGGTGAGTTTGTTTAGAATTGTTCATATGTATGTATGTTTAGGACTGATCACTTGGTAATGAATAGCCTATCAGGCTACTAATTCTTGGAGAAAACTGATTTATTCTCATAGTCTCATATTCTCTGTTTCTGTCTTTCTGTCTCTGTCTCTTCATACTCTCTGCATCTGTCTCTTTCTGTCTCTCACTCTCTGCATCTGTCTCTTTCTCTCTGTCTCTCCTTCTCTCTGTCTTTTTTCTGTCTGTCCCTGTCTCTCTCTTTCTCTGTCTCTGTCTCTCTCTGTCTCTCTCTGTCTGTCTCTGTCTCTGTCTCTGTCTCTGTCTCTCTGTCTCTCTGTCTCTCTCTCTCTCTCTCTCTCTCTCTCTCTCTCTGTCTCTCTCTCTCTCTCTGTCTCTCTGTCTCTACTCCTTTCTTTCTTCCTCAGCAACTTGGCCAAAAGCTCTTCTTCCAGGGGTGCGACCTTATGAGATGGCTGCATACAAATTGGCAGATCATTTGGTTTTATCATTTTCCATGGTTTCTTTAGGAAATCATACTGCTGAGATTTCATGGGTTTAGCCATCCAGCCATGTTGGAATACATTACTTAGCAGCAGGAGCCTAGTCCTTTGGCTATAAGTTTTCTGCTCGCTCTTCCACAATATTCCATGAGTCTTAGGGTCTACATTGCGGACATATCATTTGGCAATGCGAAATAATTAGTCGCTTATTCTTTGGATTTTGAGAAGGTGTGGTTTTTGGTAATACTTTGTTGCAAAAAGATGCTTCTTTGTTTAAGGGGCAAGGAGTATGCATAACAGGCAAAAGTGAATGAGTTACCTCACTTAGTATGATATTTTCCAGTTCCAACCATTTGCCTAAGAATTTCATGAATTCATTGTTTTTAATTGCTGAGTAGTAGTCCATTGTATAAATATACCACATTTTCTTTATCCATTCCTCCATTGAGGGACATTGGGGTTCTTTCCAGCTTCTGGCTATTATAAATAAGGCTGCTATGAACATAGTGGAGCATGTGTCCTTATTGCATGCCGGGGAATCCTCTGGGTATACTAAGTGAGGTAACTCATTCACAAAAGAACACACATGGAATGCAGTCACTGATAAGTGGATATTAGCCCAGAAGCTTTGAATACCCAAGACAGAACTCACATATCAAATCATTCCCAAGAAGGAAGGAGAGGGTCCTGGTCCTGGAAAGGCTTGATGCAGCATTGTAGGGGATTGCCAGGACAGAGGAATGGGAGGTGGTTGATTGGGGAATGGATGGATAGAAGAGGGATCATGGGAATTATGGGGAGGAGGGAACTGGGAAAGAGAAAATCATTTGGAATGTAAAGAACGAATATAGAAAATAATAATAAAAAAACAGGCAAAAGTGATATGCTTTTTTTTAAGGATTTGTTTTATAAATGATTTGTAGAAAACATAGAAATTCATGTAGAGTGATGAAAGATGATTAGGCAAAGAAAAAGAGCCAGAAATCTATCTTCAACAGAAATTCTTCAATGAGCAGCTTGGTAGGTGTGTTGACTAGAAAACTGAGATCCATGATGATTCTTTCTTGCATGGAAAACATTTTCCTTTATCATCGACTCTGCTCATCTTTCTTCTCACATCTGCTTCAAAGTACTTTTGGTAATTCCTGGCCTTTACTGTGCAGTGTAATACAAATTGAATTTAAAAGTGTTTCATATGGTAATACTAGCTATGGGATTTAATGATCAAGTGGATAGGAATCAAATGAGTTATCAAAGTAAGATTGAGATCTATAACCAGAAAGAACAGGGAAAGTAAGAAAGTATATAAATGTAAGGAACAACATAGCTGGACTCTAGCTCATCACTGGCACTGTGTACCAGAGAAGCATTTGATTTCCTTATTCTCTATAAAGTGGCTACAGTGCATCCTCATCCTCATCTTTATCGTAATGCAGACTCAGATAGCAGTAGCAGTATGTCGATGTATACTTGCTTTGTTAATGTATACTTTGCCTACCATATTAATGATGGCGAGTATGTACATTAGAGTTGAAGTACCTCAATATGCCACTTGGCTGATGGAATATGCATTGGACAATGTTTGACTCATGATAAGTGCTCAGAATTTGTTGGTTATCAGTTATTAACAACGCAGGTAAAGCTGGGAATAAAGCCTACAATTTCTAAAATAATCCCAGCCTTTGTGTCATCTTACTTATTCAGCCATTATTTTGCAAGCACACACTGCACTCATGATTTATGCAAGAGGCCAGGAGTATATCATCTCCTCCAGATGAGCTTGCCGTAGTATGACCTCTGAAGGGAGGTTTAAAATAAGTGGCACATGTGGACACTGCCCCCCGTGATCATTTTTACCCCCCAGGAATCAACCCATTGGCTAAAACAGGCTATTTCCACCAAGTAGGTTTATCTCTGAGAAGTGTAATTAAAATAGTCAGAGTCTAAGCCAGTTATCCTTGAGTGTTAAGCTAAAAGAGTATATTGATTGGAAGAATGCATTTTTGATGAAATCCAGTCAGGATGTGCTGGTGGAAACAGAGGAGAAAGGGGCAGAGAATAAGAAAGAAGAGGAAAGTAAAAGAGATGGAGGGGGCAGATTGCTAAGGGACAGAGAGAAGAGGGGACCTTGAGACGGGCAGCCTTTGAAACTGTGCAGCCTTTGGAAATGACTGAGTAGAACAGTAAATCATTACCACCCCAAACCTATCCTGGCAAATCACAAAAGAACCTCTTGCAAATGCTTCTTTAAATCCCTAGGATCATTTAGCTGTCCCATTTAACAAGACCATCAGCATACTGCCTCCTAGCAATGGCCTTCAGGTGGTGAGTAACTATTAAAATTGAGGAGACCATATATACTTTTAGGCAGTCTGCTAAGTGCCTCCTATACATTAATTGCATTGTTTCTTCTCCTGTCAACTCTGTGAGGTTCCCACCATCAAGATCATTTTCCATAGGATATCACATCCTGAGTAAAGTGAAACACATGACTGACCATCTTCTGATGACAAGCAGAGGGAGGTTTAATCAGGGTTACAATGCATGACTCTGATTAACTCATTCGATGCAGAGGAACACACTGGACAGTTGTCTTAAGAGTTTCTATTGCTATGAAGAGACACAATGCCAAAGGCAACTCTGATAAAGGAAAATATTGGAGCTGGCTTACAGGTTAAGAGGTTCAGTCCATGATCCAGGCAGAAGCATGGCAGTGTTCCAATAGACTTAGGGCTGGGGGAGCTGAGAGTCTTTATCCAATGGAAGCCAGGAGCATACTATCTCCTAGGCAGCTAGGATAAACATCTCAAAGCCCATCCCTCCAGTGACACACTTCCTCTAATAAGGCCACACGTCCTAATAGTGCCACTCCCTGGGTCACGCATATACAAACCACCACAGCAGCCTTCTCTTTTCTTTTGTGTAAAAGAGAGTAGCAATAAACTCAGAATTGATAGTGTTTGCATCACAATATTTAATAGAATACAAAGAATCAAATTATACCTTATTTCTAAAACTTAATAATATGTTTAAGATACTAGCTTGGGCTATTAAGAGGGTACATTTTGAGATGGGTTAAAGAAGCAAACAAATAATATATATATATATATATATATATATATATATATATATACATGCATACATGCATATGTATATATATACATATATATATACACACACACACACACACACACACATATATTCATATATATATGAAGTAAAACTTCAGCTATAAGCTTAAACACTTCCATTGCTTAAAATGGAAAAACCAAAACATACTCAAGACAAAAATCAACATTGAAGTTGAGACTATGCATGTTAAGTGATTCCCCCTGTTTATCTATTGATAAAAGCCAGGCAACAGCTGAATTTTGATGCACAGGGAGGCAAAGAAGAAAATAGCTATATTGACAATAAGGACAAACAATAGATTTCAGAATAATTGAAAGTACCTGAGAATAAGGTGATGGAAGGGGTGCTAAAGAAAGTGCTCCAGGGAAACCTTAATCGAATAGAAATGCTGGGATAAACATTAACGGATTTGCTTTAGAATAACCTAGAGGCTTTCTGCCTGCTTCCCTTAGACACGCTTCATTGTAAGAGGTAATTTCTGTACTTGCAATTCTTTCATGTGGAAGGCTCCGCAAGATTAACACAGTTGATTTCTGACCCTCTCTAAAGTAAAAATTGAGCTTTATTTTAGGTAGAAATAATACAATGACAGCTTACTGTCATCACAACCAAGCTGACCAAGAGCATAATTGAGCTGGCTCTAACTGTAACTAATTCTCAGTTGGTTGCCATGCTGGATGAGTAAGGAAGAACACATCATTGTTAACTTAATGAAGATTTAACAGCTAAGACTGATTATAGAAGTTGGTGTGTGCTGTGTGCATGTATGCATGTCTCTGGGTATGTCAGTGTGTGTGCACATACATGTGTCTGCACATTTGTGCATGTGTGTGTGTGCATGTGTGTAAGAGTTCACAAATATTTAACTTGAATATTATGGCCATTTGTGATGCATGAAAATTTCTTCATTGAAGTATGCCTAAATGCCTTATTTTAATCTCATTTTATTTTGATGTCTAATTTTGATGTAATATTTCATATAGATTTATCGGTAGAGACTTGAATATCAAAGAAGGAATACTATATTGAGAAAAATTCCAATGATGTACGTGCATCAGTCTTTTTGTGTCCTTGGATAGCCCCCGAAAGAAAACATGATAGGGCTAAAGCCTTCATGAAAAATAAAAATACCTAAAATTAAAACACAAATTTGTCAAAAAGTACCCTGGTTTTATTATATAATTCCACCAAAATTATAGTACTTGCAACAAATGTTTCTCTAATGTTAGTCAATCCTTTTCATTTCTTCTTCATTGTCAAGGAAATTGATGTTATGCTAAAAATTTTCTACTTGTGCGTGAAAAAGATAAATTGGCTGTCTATTAAGGAAGTATAAAAAGGTGACTGAGTGAAAAAGAGGACAAAGCCAAGCTAAAGGTTCACTTTAGACTCCAGTGACAATGAAATATGCTTCTTACATAACACTGGGAATGGCAGTCTCACTTATGCGGCATTTTGCAATGTTAACAGCTATATAGTCAATAAAATGTTAGAACATGGCTGCTGGAGTCACTTAACATGGTCCAAACACACTGCTCAGTATGCAGCTCCTGATTTTACTCCATGGGAAAGTTCAAAGGCAGACACCAACATCCTGAATATAAGGAGCCAGGCTGGGAACTGATATTTTCCCAGGGCCGTCACTGTAGAACTGTCACTAGGCTCTGAAGTCTGTATTCTTTCTACTGTGCCACGAACGAAGCATTCCGCAGTCCTACCTAAAAGTCACCATCTTTTGTGCCACCCCATCCTGACCTTCTCTTTCTATCCTCTTATCCTCAGGCTCTCTGATACAGCTTCCGACCCATGCCAGAGCTATTACAGTCCATAAACCCCAATACCACATGACAATGTCTTTCTTCCTCTTTCAGATACTGGTGGATCTTTCCTGGAGTATGTTTTCTCCCAAATCCTTCCTTTCTGAAGATCTACAACCATTTTGTTTACACAAGTACCATTTAGTAAGCTTCTATAATCTACTATAGTTTGGTCATAGTTGTAACTACTCTAGTTTTCCTATTAGACCAGGGAAAGCAACATTTCCTCCTAGAAACAGCCAGATAGGAAACATTTTGGTTTGGGTGAGTCCCACAGTTTCTAATGCTGCTGATCAGCTCTCAGGACAGATAAAATCAGCACTCGGAGGCACGTGAGTGGGATGAGCATGTCTGTGTTCAAATAAAACCTCATGTGAGAACTGTGGGCCTAAGCTAGATTTGACCAGAAGTTTGTTTTCCGTTCACTTAAACTGATGCTCAACTAAAAAGATCTTCCACTGTTCTTTCCTGTTTTCTTCTCTTCAGCACAACCTAAGTACATTTTAAAGCAAATAGTTTATCATCTCTACCTAATAACTTTTTTTAACTAGAGTAAAATTTCCTTAAAGAAATGTGTGTGTGTAAAATATTGTTTTCTGTCCATTTTCATCCCCTTCCTCAAGGCATAGTCTCTTGTGATCACTCACAGTGAAAGATCTTTTCAGCTGAGCATCAGTTTAAGTAGTTTAAGTGTTCTGCCAAAGGTCTCTATTACTTTATTATAATGATTGTTTGTTTTCATTAATTTACCTTAAAAAGTTTATTTGCAAATTCTCCCATGACAAGGATTTCTGTTATATTCACAGCTCATGGTCTAGAACTATAATCTGGTAATATGGGATTTCCTGTGGGTGATCCTGGACAGGCATTTAGAGAGCTGGATACCATCTTAAAGAGCAACAGTCACTATAGCCTCTGTATCAACAGTCGAGTGTGCCTTGACAGGTCCCTTACATTTTGCAATCATTCCATTCAGTGACATCTGGGACTCTGGGAACTTTTCATTGTTTCATGATTGCTGGCTGCAGAGACTGCAATAACAGCAAAGCAGGAAATAATATCGCATATTTCTTCATGACTCAGAATACATTACAAGTATCCATCTTATGATGTAGTTAAAGTAGTTCAGTATTATTACATCATACACAGTAGGTTACAGGGAGCAAGGAAGTTCAATTCCCTCTTGCCACTTTATAGAAATTATACTTTAAACATGTAAGGTCTTCCTCTATTTACATTATATCAGATATTTTGGGACAGGCCTGGACCATATTGCTATTGGAGGTATTCATCCCTAAGGTGTATATGTTTAGTCTCTGGAGAAGGAATCTATCTTAGTGGAGGAAATTGTACCATGTACCATGGGCTCAGGTTCCAACACCTCTCTAGTGAAATCTTAGTGAACTCCAACACCCTGTGAGCATGGCAGTCACCACCTAATTCTAACTTCTCTAACTTCAATTTAGTAGTGAGTTACTTTATTTTTTGGTGTGTGTTTTGTTTTTCTGCTTGTGGAGAAAATGTAAAGCCACAATCAGACTTATAATCATTAGAAAACTAGTGGTGGTGCATGCCTGTATTCCTTGCACTTGGGAGGCAGAGGCAGAGGCACAGGCAGATGGATTTCTGAGTTCGAGGCCAGCCTGGTCTACAGAGTGAGTTCCAGGACAGCCAGGGCTATACAGAAAAATCCTGTCTTGAAAAAAGCAAACAAATGGCATTTAAGAAAGACTCAACTTTCATATATACAAACAAAATAGTCTGGTTATTTTTGTTTTTGAGAAATGCTCTCAATGTAAGAACTGATGTTAAGTATCTACAGACACATGTAGGGACATAAGACATAAAGCTGATGCTTATCAAACCTCTGTCCTTGTTGCCACAGTGATTACTGTGTATAACTCACACACTTGTCAGTACTTCTTTATTATGTTTGTTTGTTTGTATATGTGCATGTATGTGTGTTTGTGTGAGCGTGAGTGTGTGTGTGTGTGTGTGTGTCTGTGTGTGTATTAGCCAATGCCCTGTCTTACACCTTTTCTGAATGCAGGGTTTCTTTGTAATTTGTCATTGTGCAGTGTGTAACCAGGCTGGGCCAAAGCTTCAGAGGATTCTCCTGTCTGTGCCTTTCATCTTACCACAGGGGAGCTGGGATTACAGACATGGATGACTTAACCTGGCTTTTCCCGATTCATGGTGATTCAAATTCAGTCCCCTGATTTGCAAAGTAAGCACCTTAATCACTTAGAAGCCCATGTAGCTACATCATAATCCAAAATCCTTCTCATGTCTACCCTCTCTCTACTAACCCACTGTTAATAGCCCACTTGGGTTAACACTACCACTCACTGGCAGCTAACTGTATGAGTCAACTGCACTGCCTGAGGGCTGTTTTCTCTTCCTCCAAATAATCTTGTTCAGCCCTGTCACATTACATCAGGTCTCTTTTACACCTTAATTAACCTTGCTTTAAGTAATCTCTCTCACATATGTTCAGATGTATTTTTAAATCTTCATCTTCTTCCCCTTTCAACTGTCTCCATTTCCTCATGGTACATGCCTGTTCTCCTTCACTCTCCTGCAACTGGAACTTCAAACTCAAGCCCAAATGCATCATCAACATACTGCATACTGAGTTCTAGGGATACAAATAGGTCAGAGTAATTGCAAAACACAAAGCTAAATAGTTCAATTGTGAGTTCATTCTGTAAGGAAATTCAAATCTGAATTTTCCTCTATCTCCAAGAACAGTAATTCTCCAATTTGCATATAAAATGGCTAATAATTTAGATACATACTGGATGCATCACCATCCTTAAAAATTTATTGTTTAGTATTTAAAACTCTCTACCTGTCATTTATATGATCGCACAGTTTAGTGTTATGTTCAGGAATGTCTTAAAGAGCTGTGCTATTTTAGGAGGTGCATCATATTCCAATTTGTGGGCCTGTGCTATACTTTGTGGAAAAAATGTTTTCTGTTACAGCTATTCAGAGATTCCCCCTTACTTTCTTATAATTATAAGTACATATGTCTACTGAAGTATTAAAAGTAGGGTAGATGTATAGGAAATACCAAGCAATAAATGAAGCCATTAAGATGTAAACGTGTAAGTTAGAAGGTGTAATCCTTTTGATATGAAAGTACTAAGCCAGAGTCTTATCTTTGATGGCAGTGTCTATCATGAATTGTAGTACTTCAAAAACATTTCAATCCATTCCTTTACATTTTCCTGGTTAAATGAACCCTTTCTTGGCCATGGTAGAAAGCAGCTCCAGTTTTAACTTCATGTGAAATCGCTTGTATGTTACTGACTTTGGTATTTCAAACAACTCCCTTTTGTGAGAAATATGGAATTTTCTCAATTTCTTTAAAAGAATTATTAGATTACAAATCATTTGAACACTTAGTTTCAAAAGAATACTACTTAGATGAGTAGTATTTGATTCTTCTTACCTTCAGAGAAAGTATTAAATTGTAATTACCATTAGAATCCACTATGGAAGCATCAGAGCCCATTTCTTGAGGTCATTATTATCATTGATTCATTAAGGGAAATTGGAGGTTATAACATAAACTTACATATATATGAACATGGCCATTTAAATTCTTTGTGTGCTAACATGCATGTGACATTTAGTCCAATGTGGAGATATAAGGTACAGGGAATTTATGTTAGTATAATGTCCTCCTTACACTTTAAAGGTACACTTAACAATACATTACTTTCCTGCACACAAATTTCTTATGAGAGCCTTAACAGATAGCATTCTCCTATTGCGAGTGCTTCCTATTGCAAGTGCTTCCTATTATTGCTGATATATAATTTAACAGATGGTAGTAAGACATGGAAAACATTTTTCACAATACCGAGTTTCATTAAATGATAGGGCCAGGACTGGATTCTGGTAGCTTCACATCAGCTGTGTTTCCTAATGAAGTCCAGTGCTTAGAAACTAAATAATTGAGTATATTGCTTTGTGTGTACCTTTTTATGCTGAATTATTGGCTGTTCATAGCTGAAGGGAAAGGGATAGCCATTGACTCCAGCTGTGTACACTGCTCTACAGACAAGACTCCAAACCCAGGGCCATAGAGACAACTTTGGTCATTCTCCATAGGTCAGAAAACAAAACCCATAAAAATGAGTGGGAGAGAGATTTGAGGTAAGGTGGTCAGAGAGGGTTAGGAGATCAGGAGCATGGAAGATGAGAGCGGTAATTGTTAGTTGTGTAAATGACCAAATTGTGTTGAGAACAAATCCAACTTAAAAATATTCTGAAAGAATAGGAATGAAAGGAACCGTGGAAGGAAGGAGAACAGCAGTGTGATTGTGTTAGGAGTGGGAGGTCGTGCTCCAGATGTGACTGAGCAGGAGGCCCACCATTCTCCTTAAAGAGAAGACTGTGCATAAGGAAATGTGACATTTAGATGTTGGATTTCCTTTCATGAAATCTCTGAGCCCAATCTCTGGAGAGTCTAATGGAGGATCATGCAGAACTCTAAGGGTTTTGAGAGAAGAAGGAAATCACAGGAAGCACCAAAGAAGAGGTCTTTATGAAGAGTGAGGACTCTATCTTCACCTGCTAAGGTAGAAATTATGGGGGTGCGTTAATTCATTAAAGATTTTGTCACACGTCAGGACTCATTACCAGTGAGATGAAAAACTCCTCAAAGTAATCATGGGAGGCTTCTTGGGGAGGTTGACTTGAAGGAAAACCAGAAAGAGGTAATGGATTGAGGCCCATGGCCATCTGGAGAAAACCACTTCATAATAAGTAGTGAATGGGAGTGTTCAGCATATTCAAGGAATTAATCTCTCTCTCTCTCTCTCTCTCTCTCTCTCTCTCTCTCCCTCCCTCCCTCTCCCTCCCTCCCTCTCCCTCTCCCTCTCCCTCTCCCCCTCCCTCCCTTCCTCCCTCCCTCTCTTCCTCCCCCTCCCTCTCTCCCTCTCTCTCTCTCTCTCTCTCTCTCTCTCTCTCTCTCTCTCTCTGTGTGTGTGTGTGTGTGTGTGTGTGTGTGTGTGTGTGTATGTATGTGTGAAGGCAGGAGAAGAGGAGGGTGGGAGGGAAGATTAAAAATAAAACAGGGAGAACAGTCTTCAAAATGTTTTAGGTCACGGCAGGAATTTTGGTATTAATGATGTGGAATACCTAAAAATCCATGAAAGAAACTTAATAAGGGCGAAGAAAAATGATTTGAATGGATTTATTCTATTGTATTATCATGAGAATAGAGTGAGGTTAAACATATTTCAGTAGAGGTTAGAAAAACTGGGATGGGCAGCTATGGCAGGCATTGACAACCACACACCACACACCACAAGCTGTGTAAGCGACACTGTTGCTTTGTCAGATTTAAACGAGAGCAAACCCTGTGTGAGATTTCAGAGGTCGAGCGCAGCAGTTGTGTAGTCACTTGCCTCTGAGGGGCACCAAGGTCATGTGCTTTGCTGGATAGGCATACAGAGGTTTCCAGCAGGGCTAGCTGCACCTAATGTGATCGCCAGAGACATTCTCCTACAGATGCCTTTGTCCATTGGCCAGAACCATAAATGGCACTTCCACAGTATGTAAAAGCAGCATCTACCTTTACAACTCACAGAAGCTTTCTTGGCTGTTGCGTCTGATAGCCAAGTGCTTGTCTTCTGAGATCACTTCTCTGATGATCTCACTATCACTACTCTCTCATCTCTATTGTTGCTTCTGCAGTGCCTTTGATCTGATTCCTACAGCACATTTCTTATCCAGCACACTCATCACTGACACTCCCCTGCTTAAAACAGTATAGTCAGAGGAAAATACCTATCTGCTTCCACATTTGATAAAATGAAAAATATTGCCAATTTTGTAAAAATTAACCAAGAATCCCTCATTATACTTTGTTAAATATGTTTGAAATATTTTCAAATGAGACCCCTTTCGTAGTGACAGAATGTGGGTTTTAGCTTGATCCAAAGTTTAAGAATAATACTTAATCCCAACCAACTTCTGCTTGCAAATACTGTCAATTTGGAAATTGAGAGCAGATGTTGACAGAGATATATTTGCCAATCTTATTCCTCAGCAAACACTCTGAAGGAAAGACAACATGAGTCTAGACTGAATAAATACCCTGCTTTAAATTTATGTTGCCAATCCTTTAACTGTATCCTCTAAAGATGACATCTGTATGATCTTGAATACAAAGTGATATTGTCATGAAACTTGGCAAAGTCTCAGTACTTTAATAGCTCAGCTTTGAATATAACACATCCTCATTAAAGAGAAGATTACAGCGTATTTCAGTTTGAAATGTAAATAAGTCTACTACTTTGTTCATAGAAATCCTGACTTCGTTTTGTTTTTTTTTCTTTTTAAATCTATCTATTGCATTTTAGTTGTCAACATCTCATAACTGGTACAGCTGAATCAAACATGAGAGCCTTTGAAAGAAACAACGTGTGAAGGCTTCTGTTGTCCTTTCTTTAAATAACTCCTAATCAATCAAAATGTGAGCAATTGTTTATAAGATGATATCTGGACTGGAGAAAAGCAGTTGAAGTTCTTAGCAAGCAATATGACTGACCCACTGTCAATGCATTCAGCAGTGGCTCACTCCACTCACCTATGTTGATTCACTGCCATCTTTCTTTAATCCTTCCAATTATCACTTGGGTTGCTGTTACAGAAAATGGAGGCTTCAAGTCATAAAGGTCTTTCCTATTTTTTTCTAGAGTCATTAAAGGGAAACAGTATAGGGTAATATACCCACCACTAGCTACCAGATTATTTCTCCTGATTCCCCCATTGTTAGATAAGGAAGCAATGATATTAAATTTGATGTTTTATTCTCATTTAAATCATACTAGACATGTGTAGATTCTTCTGGCACAGATTATATAATCAGGGACATGAGCTTGCAGAATTAACTCCTTGCTAAATGATTGTGATTTGGGGTTTTATTTAAATCTTTATCTTAATTCCAATAATGGATGGAAAAAAGCTTAAGGTAATGATTATGATATAACTCCTTGAATATATGGTTACATTGGACAGATGATTCTCAGAGTTTCATTGTCATTGTCCAGGATAGTCAAAGATCTGATTTACACATAATGTTTCTGTGAAAGTCAACCACAGCCAGGTATTAAATATCTCTCCTTCCACAATATCTCAAGGTAATGATACTACAGAAATATTACTCTCCAGGATAATTTTGGCACTAGCTGAAGTGAGGCAAGGGACACTCAAAATTGGCCTTGCTTACCCAAGGTTATATTTCAGAATCTTTCAGTTTTGGATAGAGCGAAGTCTGGACCAGTGGGAGTTCTTAGCTCTGAAATTTCTACAGCATTATTGACCAGCTAATGGGGAGGGGAAGGACATGGAGGAGAGGAGACGTGATGCAGTAGTTTTGGAGAATGTCTTAGTTTTCTGCCTTTTGCAACCAAAGTGATGTGGTGCTCTCGCTTGAGCACCAAGGGAGTCCTGTTATCCAAAGATAGGTCTCTACTAGGGCCTAATTTTAGTTTGAAAATGCATGTAAAAGGTCCTAACTTGAACATATGCTTCATTTGAAAGAATACATTAATGGTTTGACTACCATGAGTCCTATTTTGAGGAATATACACAAACAAGCTAAGCAGTGTCTGTTCGCTGTGTAGACTTAAATGTGGCAGTGTAATGAAGTACTTAGTTTCTATTCATGGCATTCTATTATTCTTTTCTTGTATGTTGGTTTTGTATACAAAAACTCCATAACATCTACATCAACATTTTCAACAGTTCAATGACATTGTAGACTTAGGATCTCAGCTTATAATTATTTGAATTTCTGGACTTGCTGTATTGGGCTATTTTTTTTAAAGTCACACAATCTATTTTTTCTTTGTGTGCGTGTGTGTGTGTATGGGTGTGTGCATATGTGTGCATGCACACATGTAGTATGTTGTACATAAGTGTGGGTGCATTTCCTGTGCACAAATATAGACAGGCCAGAAGAGAATATTAGGTGTTTTGCTCTACCATTGTCTGTCTTACTCCCTAGGGACAGGATCACTGTCTGAACCTTGAGCTAAGTTAGCATACAGATATTTCCAGTGCTGCTCCTAAGAACAATGGGGTTACACGTGTACATGGTCACACCCCAGGTTTTTTTTTTGTTGTTGTTTGTTTGTTTTTCGAGACAGGGTTTCTCTGTGTAAGCCCTGGCTGTCCTGGAACTCACTCTGTAGACCAGGCTGGCCCCGAACTCAGAAATCTGCCTGCTTCTGCCTCCCAAGTGCTGGGATTACAGGCATGTGCCACCATGCCCAGCCACACCCCAGTTTTTAATGCAATTGCTGGGAGCTATAACTCAATCCTGTGCTAATACAATAAGCACTCTTACATAATTGCCCAGCTCCTTGGCTCCTGTTTTAAATATCTGAATATATCAAAAAGCAAGCTTTCTGTATTAAACATTTTATTTTCCTCTGACTTCTATTATACCTCACTATTCATAGCACATGTTCAGAGTGGATAGAATTGATTTGGAGAGACTGTTTTTTTTTTTTTTTTTTTTTTTATTCTCACCTGTTACTTTGAGTTGTTTGTTTTGTGAAGCAATGTCCTTGGATAGACTTTAAGTTCAGCTCTCCATATTGTTATTTAGAACCATTTGAGATTGGACAGAGGTATGACATATGATCTCAGCTTATAATTATTTCAATTTTTCAACTTGCTACATTGGGCTTTTTTTAAGTCACTCATTCTATTTTTCTTTAAGTGTGTTTATGTGTATGTGTATGTATGTATTCTATATATGTATACGTGTAGCACATTATACATATGTGTTGATGTACCACCTATGCCCAAGTACAGACAGGCCATTTTCCAATGGTTAACACTTTTACCGGTTCTGCAAACCTCTTTAAAAGCTAATAACATTTGCCAGTATTCATTAGGAACATACTATATTCTAGGCTGGGTCCAGTGTAATCCCAACTTGCTCAAATTCTTGCTCTGCATTACTCCATTAGAGATGCAGGATTGCTCCCATTTTACAGTGAGACACTCACAGAGATAAACCACCTTCCTTAAAGCATAATGATGAAGTCACTAGGCCAGAAACTGAACCCTGAACTGATGCCATTATGAACTTGTGGTTCTATTAAAATCAAAACAAATACCGATGTTCTCACAGCTTTATAGATTATGTTTGAGTAAATAATAGTTTAATTTTTGAAACTTTTTGAAATGTTTAATAGTGTCTTAAATGAAGCACTTCTAAATTTTGTTTCCAATCTAATAAAGTGTTCTAAATGTAAAGTACTGTTTACAGTAAAGAAATTTGTTTACTTGGAGTATCTGCTTATATGTTCAAGTTTTGAAAGCTGTTTTGTTTAAAGACAAATGAAGAAAAAAGGAACTGTCACTGCTATGATTTTAGAAGTTTCCAGATCACCACTTTACACACACACACAAGCATACCTTCAATAAATTGAGGATACCCAAGTAAGAGACTGTAGTAATTGAGTAGAGCATGCATGAGAAAAAAAAAGCAATGTGGATAGAAAGGACTTCTTTACATTTCTCCATCTACCCATCTTACGCAACATAGGATGAAGAGTGGTGACTGTATGTGCGCACAAAGGTGGGTGAAAGGCATCAATTTCATATAGACACCAGCATCAGTTTGCTCTAGTGAACCCTAGATCCAGGCTGACACCCATGGTAATGGGAGCTATAGCAGCATCCATGGAACATGACTCTAGTCTCTGGAGTCATATCTTCCCCATGATTCTAGAGTCTAAGTCCATTTCTATTAGTCCAGTGTCTAAGATTATTGCTAATAATAGTAGCTTAGAACCCACATACTGAGACAAAACCCAATCCATAAATCTAGGTACCAGATTAACCTCAAAACCATTTTTAGTTTCTCAAACCTCACATTCAAGGCATAGTCAATGATAAATACAACTATCATATCCCAGAGAGCACAATCTCTAAATACACAGAAAAATAAGCACCAGGCCTTCTCTGAAGGTTAAAAGGCCAGTTGGAGTGTTCTTCCTTGGAATCAGAGGTCAGCTCATTTGAAGAATCTAGCAGGAGACTCATCTTTAGCTCCTCCAGCCACCTGTGATGGTAAGCTATATCAACCTGACATAACCTAGAACCTCATGGAAAGAGTCCTATTGAGGAGTGCTCTTCACTGCATGATCTTATAGACATTTAATCGATGTGGGTAGACACAGCTCTCTGTCGGTGACACTGTTCCTTAAGGTCCTGTATATATACATACAAGTGGAGAAATCCAGTTGCCTACAAAAAAGTGAAATAGTGAACATCTCTGTATTTGTGCATCTGACAGTGGATGTGGCATGACTAGCTATGCCAATTCCCTTTTGACTTCACTACTATGATGATCTGCAGCTTGTTACTGTGATTAAAATTTCCTTCTCCCAACTCCACATCCGACAGAGGGCTAATATCCAATATATACAAAGAACTCAAGAAGTTAGACCGCAAAGAAACAAATAACCCTATCAAAAAATAGGGCACAGAGCTAAACAAAGAATTTTCACCAGAAGAAATTCGGATGGCCGAGAAACACCTTAAAAGATGTTCAACATCATTAGTCATCAGGGAAATGCAAATCAAAACAACCCTGAGATTCCACCTCACACCAGTCAGAATGGCTAAGATTAAAAACTCAAGAGACAACAAGTGCTGGCGAGGATGTGGAGAAAGAGGAACACTCCTCCACTGTTGGTGGGATTGCAAAATGGTAAAACCGCTCTGGAAATCAGTTTGGCGGTTCCTCAGAAAATTGGGCATGTCACTTCCAGAGGACCCTGGCATACCACTCCTGGGCATATACCCAGAGGATTCCCCTGCATGCAATAAGGACACATGCTTCACTATGTTTATAGCAGCCTTGTTTATAATCGCCAGAAATTGGAAGGAGCCCAAATATCCCTCAAAGGAGGAATGTATACAGAAAATGTGGTATATTTATACAATGGAATACTACTCAGCAATTAAAAATAATGAATTCATGCAATTTGTAGGTAAATGGTTAGACCTGGAAAATATCATCCTGAGTGAATTAACCCAATCACAAAAGAATGCACATGAAATGCAATCACTGATAAGTGGATATTAATGAGCCCAGAAGCCCTAAATACTCAAGACACAAATAGCAAGTCAAATGATTCCCAAGAAGAAGAAAGGAGAGGACCCTGGGCCTGTAAAGATTGCATCCAGTTTAGTAAAGAAACCAAGGGGGGAGGGGGAATTATTGGGGAACAGATGGGGGGGGAGAAGAACTATGGGAACTATGGTGGGTGGGAACTGGGAAAGGGGAAAGCCTTTGGAATGTAAACATAGAATATAGAAAATAAAATAAAAAAAATAAAAATAAAAAAAAATTTCCTTCTCCCATATGTTACTTTTTGTAATGATTTTTTTATCATAACAATGGATTGCAAGTAAGACATTGACTATCACAGGATCTCTAGAATGGTTGGTTGGTGAAGGCCTTTCCTAGCTTGAAGACAGTTTGCAAAGATGCAAAGATCATGAATAATCAAGAACATCACAGATATTAAAAAACGAATACAAGTTACCAGTGTGAGAGATAAAGATCAACAAACTCTGACAAGCAGCTCCCCTCTCTTTCCCTTGTACTTGTGGATCAGATCAAAGTTCTCAGCCATTGCTACACTGCCATTCTTGCTTGCCTGCTACAAGAGTGAAAATGGATTCTAACCCTCTAGTACCATGAAGACCAAATTAAATGATTCCTTTTTAATGATCCCTTGGTCATATTGCTTTGTCTCAGCATTACAAATGTAACTAGGACAACATTGGGGAAATTATTAAGTATTTCCAAGCCTCATTTTTCTCTATAGAATAATTATCATAACAACAATTTCAAAGTTTTTAGAAAGAATTAGATATGATTATATATGTTGGGATCAGGATAAAACCTATCCTATAAAAACAACTAATCCAGCTGTGTTTGACTGAGACTAGTGAAACTGACAGAGAATACTAAGAGATTGTGAGACTGGAGAGTATATCCTGAGAAATGGCGACCTTCCCAGAGGCAAGTTATTAAGTAAGCTCCACCACTTCCTGTAACCCAGGTGATCCAAATGTTTGGTGCCCTTGCTCTACTCAAGTTGCCACAGATTAATGTGGAAATGCTTGGGTCCATGATACATCCTTCATCTGGAACTGCTCGGGAGGCAGCTGCTCTCTGTGTTGCCTTAGCAGCAGCATCTGTGTAGAGCATCTAAGGTGTTATGTTTAGCATGGCCCATATGTGAACAGTTAATAAATCATATTTGCATGCACTAGCAACTGTGGGGAATCTGTAAGAAAGCTGTTGCTTCAACAAAATAGGCTCTGTTCATGGTTGCTTGAAAGCTGTAAACAAGCACTTTAAAAAATGCTTAGTTTTGTTTAATATTGGCTTTTAAAAAGCATTGAGCATAGTTGTCTTAGGGGTTATATTGCTCTCATTTTTTTATGAACAAATGGAATTTGGGAAGGAAAAGACTTATTAACACTTACATGTCCAATCCATATTCTATCATGAAAATAAGTCAAGGTAGGAGTTCAAGGTAGGAATATAGAGGCAGGACTTGAAACAGAAGCTGTGGGGAATCCCCTCTCCTTGGCTTTCTCGGGCAGCTTTCATATACAGTCCAGGCACACGGGTCCAAACACAACACTGCCTACTGTGAACCGTGCCCTTCCACTTCAGTTATTAAGACAATAATCCTCAAGCTTGCCTACATTCCTAGGGAGGCATTTCCTCAATTAAGATTTCCTCATCCCAGTATTTCTAGGTTTGCATCAACTTGACAAAACAAACAAACAAACAAACAGTAAGATAAATGAGCTTATTGTCAACCTGACATACAAACACATAACTATTTAATCATAGAATAATTTCTTGTGTGTTACCGAAATCTCAATTTAATACCATTACGATAAGATAAAACATCTCAATGTTTAAAAGCTCCATTGTCTGAACAATTTGAATGTTCAGTTTCATTAAAACATCCAAAAATCCCAAGTTCTCTTTCAAATGTCAAAGTCTCTCTAAAACTTCCAAAATGTCTCTAAAGCTCTAAAGTCTCCTTAAAAATCTGAGACTCTCTACTGTGGGCTCCTGTAAGACCAAAAATAAGTTATATATATTCTTATTCCAAAGGAATAAGATCTAGCACATCATTACATTCAATTCAAAGCAAAACCAATATCCAACAGGATACTGTTCAGTGGTAGGCTGCTGGGATTCATGGTCTTCTGCACACCAAGGGGCTTGGCACAACACAGACAATGGTTTTCATAGCCTCAATCTGGTTCCACTCCACACCTCAGGATGTCCTTGGTAGTTGTGCCACAGTATTGATATCTCCAAAATGCTGAGTTTTTCATTGGAACTAGGTTGTATTTTGTTCAATTGCTTCTTGGAGGAATTCTTCAGAGATTCTAATTCTTTCTACATGATGAGATGCCTATACTTTTTTCCATGACCCCTTCAATTATGGGACTTCTACTACTTCTAAGGCTGAACCTTTACCAGTGGCGTTTTTCTTCTGGCATCTCATAGTAAAAATCCTCATCAGCTCTCTATGACTATTTCATGTCTTCAAAGCCTATACCATTTGGGGAACTTTTACATATTAACAAATTGGGATGCTAGCACAAGTTATAGCCTTGGCTCCTTCCTACCCAGAATTTCTGTGCCCTGGCCCTGGGAGAACATTTTTTAGAAGATTTTTGTTTCAATCATATTGGTTTCTTCTTAATTGTAGTCAATTCCTTAGCCCCAACTGACCAGAATCACAGATACCTAATTCTAAAAACCAGTGACCCTGATAAAGTCTTCAAAGAACTCAAAGACTTCCCTCAGAAACTGCACAAGTCAGGCCTCCATCATATGCATTGCTCTCAACATTTTTATTTTCTAAGCTCCTATAGAACAGACCTAATTTTGGGCAGTTAGTTGATTTTCCAGCCTACAGTACATGGTCAGGTATGTCACATCAGCATCCTACATTGGTAACAACTTCTAGCTTTTATACAGTGTGCACTGCTTTGGTAAAGCACACTAACTAAAATCAAGTTGGTAAGGAAAGGGTTTATTTGAACTTATGGGTCCCAATAACACTCTGTCACTAAGAGAACTCGATAGAAACTCAAGGTAGAGAAATCTGGAGGTAAGAAAGGAAGCAGAGACCATAGGAATGATGCTGCCAAGAATGTTATTCATGGCTTGCTCAGATGCTTGCTTATACTATCCAGAACCATGAGCCCAGGTGAGCCATCCCACATCAACTACTCAAAGAGACAATACTCTACATACTTTCCTGTAGGACAGATTTAGGGATTATTTTTTCAGTTAAGACAATGTTTTCAGATATGTTTATGTTTGTATCATGTTTTTTGTCATAGGCAGCCAGCAAGCCATGTCAGTATATCATGGCAACAGTACAGAAGGGCACGGGCCCCCCCCTCCTTATCTCTTCCCCACACCCTCTGTTATGGCCTGATTACCTTCACTACACTAATATAGAGAGCCTTCTATGTGTAAGTGTCTGCGTGAAATACCACAAGGCCTAAAGGAGCTGCAATACCTGAAAGAATGTTGGGATAATGTTATAAGTTCATAAGTATAAGTATATAACTCTCTCTGTTATAGGTATATGTGGTGAGTTGCTCATCAATTCAGATCTTGGCAGTTTAAACAAACTTAATCTCTCAGCACAGGCCACTATCAGTGGCACCAGCCTTCTGTGAAACTGGGATTGAGCTCAGATGCTCAGCCAAGTTAGTGATGTATGATTAGAGCCAGTAAGTAATGCATTTCTTTTCATATGATTGTATAATAGGTCCCCTCCCCCAAAATCAGAAAAGTTAAATAAGATAATTCATTCGCTCATTATTATTCATTAGGATATGAATATTTCCCAATTAAACAGAATAATCTAATGATCCTTAGCAGAATATAAGAGTTGTCATAGGGATGAAGGAAGCATTTATCTTCAGGAGCCAAATGAATATTTTATATGAATACAGTAGACTGAATATAAAAGCAGGAACTGATTGGTCTGGGGTTCCAACAGAAACAGAAAGTCAAATATAAAAAACAAAAAATAAGATTTAAAAAAGTAAATAAAGTAAAAAGAACAGTGTGTAACCATTGTAAAGGAATTTAGACTAGTTTGCGACCCCTAATCTGACATCAATATCAAAGGTGAAGAAGGAAATTGTATTCTCATGTCTTCAGGCAGCAAGCTGGTGGGCTGAAGTACTGCAGAATGCTCCCAGAGAGCTAGAAGCACCAAAAAGGATCACCATGTTAGCTTGGGATAGGTTTGAGATGGGTTTGACCTTGCTGAGGTCAAAGTGCATGCCTGGGAGTTCAGAAACAATTTGATATCCATTCACAAATAATAAAATAAATGATCCTATGTTATAAGAATAATAGTATCTTAATATGAATAGAAGTCCTCTCTAATGAAAAATGAATCGACTGCAGGTAACTGAAAGACCATAAGACCAATGTAAAGAGCTCCCTGACCCTGGGTCCACACAGTCTCTTCATGCTTTTGAAGCATTTATTGCATTTTATCATTTGCTTCAACAAAACTCTCCTTTCTAGAAGCAGAGAATTTTGAGAAGGAAAGGAAAGGAATTGGTCCTAAGGCATTTTAAAAAATTTTGCCTGACACTTTGCTAAGTAAAATATTGTAGAGCTCACACTTTTGAAAAGAAAAAAAAATCGAAAAGCAACTTTTCTTTCTGTGTCAAATTTATCCTATATTATAATTATATCATAGTGGTAGGATTTTAAAGTGACAGGTGCATTTTAGAATATTCCACCCAAGTGTTAGATAGTTTTCCCTGGACATGCTGCATGTTGTGTGATAAAATCTTCATGTGAACAAATTTCAATGATTAATTTTCCATTTTGCTGGTAAAGTAATGCAAATAACATGCCTCATTCAAATGTGTCTTGGTTACTTTCTGTTCCTGTGATACAGCAGCATGACCAAGGCAACTCATAAAGAAAGCATTGTATTGGGCTTAACTTTCCAGAGGTTTAGAGCCTATGATGACAGAGAGAGGTATGGTGACCATAACCTCTGGAAGTTCACATCTTAAATGGCAAGCGGAATTTGGGGAGTGAACTGGGCAAAACAGAAGACTTTTTTTTAAAATAAGATATTTTCTTTATTTACATTTCAAATGTTATCCCCTTTCCTGGTTTCCCCTCTGAAAATCCCCTATCCCTTCACCCCTCTCCCTGTTCACCAACCCACCCACTCCAGCTTTCCTGTCCTGGCATTCCCCTACACTGGGGCTTTTAATGATTTAAATCTCACACCCCAGAGACACACACCCTTAATAAGACTCTACTTCCTAATCCTTCCCTAACAATTTCACCAACTGGGGATCAAGTATTAAAATATATTGACTTATGGGAGCCATTGTTATTCAAACCACCATAAAATACATTGTGGATAAATTGTCTCAAACCAAAACTTCAGTAATAAATATTGACCTCTCAGGTCAACATTTCCTGTTACTTCATAAAATAGCAATGAGCAGAAACTGTATCCTTCAAGTCTTTACTAAAATATTGTCTTAAAAATCAAATAGTTCTACAATTCAGAAATAGAAAAATAGTCTGTATAATGTGTTGGGAAGGAAGCTGTGGCACATACTGTTTTAAAACTGGCTTTGCCCTTACAGACTACATAATGGTGTATCCAAAGCTGAGGCCAAAAATATTTGAAAATGACAATTTGATGCATGATGTCAGAAAGTTCGTCATCCAAGGCAGTAGGTACTGTCCTTTGAGGCTATGTGTTCCCTACTCAGGAGTCCCTAGTTTAGATAAAGTGATAGAAACTGATCAAGAAGATTTGGATTCCCCTAAACCATTCATCTCTTGGATCCCCTACCCATCCATACCATGAGTAATGTAAGACTAAGATGGTTTGGGTCTATTTCTTTTTGCTTGTTGTTTGTATGTTTTGTTTGTTTATTTGTTTGTTTAATACAGTCACTTGATCTACAACAGGAGATTTCCTGTTACCTCTAAACTTTGTTGATCTAAGAGACAATTGAGCTGTATCTAATCCAGTGAAAATACAACTACAAAAGAGAAGAAAAGCAGCTTTTTGCAAAGATGTTCCGGTTAGAAATTCTCAGTTTGTAAAAATGGTTTGATGCATTGATTTTTATAACATTTTTGTTGCTTCTTTTTACTGACAGGCTCTATAAGGAATTATTGTTAGCCTAGCTATCAGTCAGTACTGGGAGAGTCTCTCAGTGAAGACCTCCATGAGAAGCCCTACTTGGGAAATAAGCTTTATGTGCAAGCAGTGAAGAAAGCTTCCCCTGAGAAACAGATATTTTCTCCTTTTTGAAACCTTAGTTTCTTCATATTCCTGAAGCTGTCAAGAAATTCAGTGCTGGATTCAGAGCTCAAATATAGCAGTTTAGGGTTCAGAATGTCCCTATGGTTTGTACCCACATTTCAACATAAGTTTATTTATATTTTTCCTTGTTTTGGGTTTGGAGCAATACATTTATAATGAATTGTCTATATTTGCTAATGCTTAGATATACCTTGTGAAGTGGTATAGCGTGTGGCAATAGTAATCACTATTTTAAACATGATCTTGGCATTGATATAAAAAATTGTAATATCTTTTGATAGTAAGACATTTGCATGTTATTATGAATAAAATTCCTTGCTATTTATTAAATTGTTCTATTCAAAGGGTTATATTCATAAAATTTTAGAATTCACCTGAAATCATATTTGATAATGTAGAAATAATCACGTCTCTTTGTTTCTGGGATGTTTTAACACTAAGAATTTTAAGTTCATCCAATTATAACAGGGAGAGTGCAAAACCACAAAAGCAAGAACAATAACAACAGCAAAACCACAGCAAACTCCTGCCTCCAGTTTTACTAAAACAGTTTTCATACCTGGCTTTCATTTCAAAGCTTTGTGTGGTACCCAAAGATTTTAAGGCTGCACAACTTAACATTGGATAGCTTGGCTCTGTATATATTAGGGCTCATCTCAAGATAAGAGATGCATAAAATATTATTATATAAATATGAAAAATTTGTCCCCCCCACATTCATAGATATGCAGAGTAAATAACTCCTCTTTAGATGGGGGGCAGAGCGAGTCAAAGCTTTTGATTAAAGAAAATGTGTGCACACATAGTTCACCTTTTATCATAAAGTCAGATACCATATTAGCCCAGTGCCACACATCACTCTCATTCGAAAAGAGGTAATGTGCAACAAAAACTGATGGGTAAGGAACTTAAAACTGTTCACAAAGCACCCGATTGCAACAATGCGTGTAATGAGCTTGCCTAGGGATTTTGTTGGATAGTTTTACAAAACAAAAACTGTATAGTATTTGTATTTTTAAACTTTGATTGAGCAGGAGTAGACCATTTTTTTTAAGACTGTGACTATATCCACTATCTCCAAGTTTTCAACTTGGATACAGCTTAATTCCAAGATACATTGTGTCCTAGTTTCAAATTTTCCATCAAGTGGCTACTGAAGCATTTATCCCCCCTTGTTCTAGAACGTGCATTATCAGGTTCAACTAGGTAGTAAATTACAAACATTTAGGAAATCATTAGTTATGCACATGAAAATGAGCATCAATTCTTTATGCTAAGGAAAAGATAAATCTCTTGGATTATGAGTATAATGGTCACTGATGTTGATAAGGTTGATGAATGACGAAGCACTAGACTATTGATGCCTACATGATGCTCAGAGCTCTGTGTAGGTCACATCTTACAGCCCTGGCGTTAATTCTGTGAGTGTATTAACATGCTCTACTAAGCTTACACTTTTGGTTGTATGTCATAGTAAGTTATAAAAGAGACTTCAGGTACAAGTTTTTTAACAGGTGTCAATAACTTGGAATAAGTAAAAATTTACATCCGGTGCTGTGCCCAACTATTAACTGTTGCACCAGAATTAAAAGTAAAAATTATGCCATTTTTATTCTAAATATACATTTATGCTTACACAGTGGTAGAGACAATATTTTTCCAAGTAAAAAACTCATATCAATGTATTTAGAATTAAATTTTTTTTTTCATTTTTTCATGACAGAGTTTCTTTGTGTTGTCCTGGCCAGCCTGAAGCTCACTCTGTAGACCAGGATGAACTCAAAGTAAAAGACCCATCTGCCTCTGTCTCCTGAGTTCCTGAGTTCTGGAGTAAAGTATGTGCTACCATAGCCCACATAAAATTAACTTAAAAAAATAAATGTATTTAGAAAAAGTAAAAATGCTTTATAAAACAAAATAACAACAGTAAAAAAAAGAAATCAGTAATAACTGAGAAAAGGTTTTAATAAGAACTAAAATCATAAAAAGATAAGCTTCTTTTGTTTTTGTTTTTTATTGGATATTTTCTTTATTTACATTTCAAATATTATCCCCTGTCAAGGTTTCCCGTCCAGTATCGCCCTATCCCATCCCCACTCCCCATGCCTCTATGAGGGTGCTCCCCCACCTACCCACTCCCACCTCCCCCCCCAAAAAAAAACTAAAAATGAGCATAGGATCTGTTGGAGTGGGAGCTACAGACAGTTGTTGGTTGTGGGCCTTGGGAAGTGAACCCGGATCCTCTGCAAGAGTAATAAGTGCTCTTAACTGGAAATCCATTTCTCCAGCCCCAATTCTTGCATTTTCTTTTTTCTCCTTGATTGGATATTTTCTTTATTGATGGTTTAAATGTTATCCCCTTTTTAGGTCTCCCCTCCGGAACCTCTTATACCATCCCCCTGCCTCTATGAGGGTGCTCCCCAGCACCTGTCCACTCCCATCTTGTCTTCCTACCCTGGCATTCCCCTACACTGGGGCATCGAACACCCTCAGGCCCAAGGGCCACTCCTCCCACTGTGTCTAACAAAACCAGCCTCTGCCACATATGCAGCAGGAGCCATGGGTCCCTCCGTGTATACTCTTTGGTTGGTGCTCCAGTCCCTGGGAGCTCTGGCGGGGGAGGTGTCTAGTCAGTTGTCACTGTTGCTCCAACCATGGGACTTCCAACCCCCTTAGCTCCTTCAGTTCCTTCTCCAACTCCATTGGGGATTCTGCGCTCAGTCCAATGGTTGGCTGAGAGCATCCACCTCTGTATTTGTCAGACTTTGGCAGAGCATTTCAGGAGACACCTATACCAGGCTAAGTTTTAATAAGTATTTAAACATTTTTTATTATGTGTGTGTGTGGATTTTTGGGCAGAGGTCTCATACATGTGGTCAGAGTTTAACTTTCAGAGTTGGTTCTCTGTTCCAATTTATGGGGTCATCAGATTGAATTTAGTATATTAGCCTTGGTCCTAAGTGTTGGATCTATCTCTCTGGCCCAAGTGTTTTCTTCTCATGGAGAAAGTTTTGCTTAGCTGTCAACATTTAGACTTAAATATTGAATGTGTTGAAATCAACATCAGAAACATCAATATGAACATACAATCATCTTGGTGTTTTTATATAATTCATAAAATTAGTAGAATTTTATGGTGAATTCTTAAATCATAGCTTTTGGGGGTTGTTTGTTTGCTTGTTTGTTTATAGCAGGATTGTCATGGCAGAATTATTCAGTACTGTGCAATCTTACATAATCATTCTTGATGTTCTCAAAAGGTACTGCAACCAAGGTTCATTACAACGAAGGGTGCTTCAAGGAATCTTTTTAAATACAGCATCTCCTTCAGCAGTCCTGTGCAAATATGAAAACTGAGGGCTCCGAAGCAAATTAAACATTCCTGTATCACAAGAAGTTGTTGAAGGATAATAAGCAATAAACTCCATTAAGAAGTCAATTAATAATAATTAGACTCTAAACTGAAGTAACTACTTAGAGTTTCCCCTGAATACTTAATAACGTAAATCGTCAGAAGGAGGCACTCAGTCTTGCTTCTTCATTACGACCTGTTAGATACTCACTAAATACAAATCTCAGCCTATTTATTAGAGAGAGCTCTGTTCCCATCATCAGGAATATTTACTATTCGAGTGCAGTGGTTTGCAAAGTTCGATGTGCATGAGAATCAGCTGGGTGCTTAATCAGCTCATTTCTAGATGCCAATCACTGTCCCTGCTTCACGTGGTTCTGGCATGGGATGGAAGACATCAGAGATAAGAAGCAGGCAGACACTTTCAAGACAAACTTCCAGCTTTCTGAAATGTCTGCTTCCTTTACCAACATGAGGAGAAGAACCCACCATCTGAGTTCTTCAGTGCACAAAGGCTTTGGAAAATCCCCAAGTGTTGCCGATTGAACAGGGCCCTTCAGTACTCCACATTCTAGCTGCTAAGTCTAAACTCCAAAGCAGTTATCTTACTACAGTCTTCAGGAGCAGCCAAATTCCTTTCCCTACATGCTATTCTTACCTTAAGCCCTTCTTGACTTATCTGAGTGCTGCAACTAATCCCCGGTGGGATATTTTAAGTTAGTGCAGAGTAATTTTACTCTAGTGATCTCTATAAGCCAGTTATCCAATAAAAATGCAAAATTCATGTAACAAGTTTTAATTTTCCAGCAGTTGTTGTAAGAGAGAAAGTAAAAAGAAATAATGAAATACATTTTAACAAGCCTTATTTAACCCAGGTTCCCCAAATAATATTCTTTGCAGCCGGGAACAAAATTGTTAAGGTAGTATTTTGCACAGTTGCAACCAATCTTTGAAACCTAAAAAAAGCTTAGTTATACTTAACTCACATGCAAAATTTTCAGCAGTTTAAGCATTTATGAAAACAATATACATTCTTCAACATACCAAAATTAGAGTGGTTTGTTTTGATCTAAATTTAATTTAAATCACAACAGTAGTTTCTTTATAATACTAGGCTGGTGTCTATTTCAAGAGCCTTACTGCTACATGTGAGGGAGTGGTAGCCAGAAGAGACTCCACACTTCCCTAACTTTAACCAGAGCTGAATCTATTGCCTCAGGCCAGAAAAAATGGAAGGACAAATGCAGGTGACCTTTTCAGGGGAAATTACACTAAACAAAGCAAAGGAGGGAGGAGCTGATAGGGTTAAAGAAGGAAAACCCAGAGAGATCAGCAAATCAGGAAGAGGCTAAGGCACCAGCTCTTTCAAAATGACTTCTACTCAAGTGTGAAGCCCAGCGGAGACTAGGCAATTTATTCTTAGTTTCTCAAAAGTTTCTCTCTTCAGAACTGAATGGTATCTTAACGATAATAGAAAGGAAAGAGTATAAGTGTAAACAGTTCTGGAATAGCTGCCACTGACACAATAATGTAGTTCACACGGGCCTTACGGATGTTATTATAGTTATTATTGATGTGCTGCTGTGCTGCAGTTTAAGCAGACTGGAGCCCCAGATTTCACTCTCCACTCGCACACGCTTGTCCTTCTCACTCCACACATGGAGAAGGTGGGAAAACATGAATTTTCCCCCCAAGGTTGCTTCCCTAATGAGAGCTTTAATTTTCCCTGTGAGGTAGCCAATGACCTCTCTTCTGTACAATTCCTACTGGGAAATCACATAGTAATTTACTTTCTGAAGACCATTGCTCACAGGACAAAACAATTGACAT